>OMOU01079463.1:2763-13015 GCA_900312585.1 Malacocephalus occidentalis
AGGTGCTCGTCCATGTCCTCCGCCTGGGTGATCCAGTCCAGGTACCCACAGAGGTCCTCCTCCAGCTGCTGCTTCTCCCTCAGCTTCTGGAAGTCTCCACGTGCCTTCGCCTTCTCACGCTCCTTAGAGAACTCTCTACAGAAGAACAAACACGTAGATAGACATATATATATATATCTACAAAATAAACACAGCAAAATGACACACACACACACAAATAAACAAATAAACATAGATATATACAGTACACACACATACTATCTATATCATGTTCCTTTTTCCTCGCTATATGTATATATACATATCGCGATGTATATAATACATACTCATATATAATACAAATGTACTATGAAGGGACGGACCCACTGAGGACACCCAGGACGAGGTTGAGAACGAAGAAAGAGCCGAAGATGACGAGACTGACGAAGTAGAGCCAGGGCAGCTCGAGACCCATCGCATCGTTCATCTAGACACAGCAGAGAAACATAGACATATATAGATACATATATACAAACAAATACATATATAGATACATATATACATAGTGTAGAGCCAGGGCAGCTCGAGACCCATCGCATCGTTCATCTACACAGAAATATAGAGAACCATACTGTATATATGTACTATATATAGAGAGAGAAACATACAGATAGTGCAGTGTAGTATAGTGTTGTATAATATCATAATAATATATAGTATATTGTCATAAAGTACTAACTAGTACTAGTAATAACCCAGTACAGTATGTCGGCCAATCCCTTCAGTGATCCATTGTACGTCGGTACAGTACGGTACAGTACAGTACAGTATAGTATACTACAGTACAGTATAGTATAGTATAGTCGTATAGGATCATACTAACCCAGTACAGTACGTCAGTCCAGCCCTCCATAGTGATGCACTGTATGTACAGTATAGTATAGTACAGTATAGTATAGTATAGTACAGTATAGTATAATAGTATAGTATGGGACATTATCGTGCAGTATGGTACTAACCCAGTACAGTACGTCGGTCCAGCCCTCCATAGTGATGCACTGTATGTACAGTATAGTATAGTACAGTATAGTATATTATAGTACAGTATAGTATAATAGTATAGTATGGGACATTATCGTACAGTATGGTACTAACCCAGTACAGTACGTCAGTCCAGCCCTCCATAGTGATGCACTGTATGTACAGTATAGTATAGTACAGTATAGTATAGTATAGTATAGTACAGTATAGTATAGTACAGTATAGTATAATAGTATAGTATGGGACATTATCGTGCAGTATGGTACTAACCCAGTACAGTACGTCGGTCCAGCCCTCCATAGTGATGCACTGGAAGACGGTCAACATGGCGAAGAAGAAGTTGTCAAAGTTGGTGATTCCCCCGTTGGGCCCGTCCCAGCGACCTCGACACTCGGACCCGTTGATGTTGCACTGCCTGCCGTGACCCGCAAACGCACATGGCACCGGGTCATCCTCCACGTAGTTATCTGGCAGGTTATAGTGGGTTATAGGTTAGTTAGTTACGCAGCAGATGGTCATCGGTTAGTTAGTTAGTTATCAGTTAGTTATGTCATAGATAGTTATCTGGTCAATAGATACCAGTTAGTTAGTTATCAGTTAGAAATCTAGTAAATAGTTTGTTATCTGGTCGATAGCTATCACTTAGTTATCTGGTTAGCATATCTCACCCTGTAGCACGATTCACCTGTTAGCATATATAATGTACATGTACTCTACAATGGATCAATGATATTAGATCAGAGATAACAGAGATATTAGAGCAGAGATATTACAGATATTTGCATTCTGTCAAAATTCCATCTTTTAATAGCAGATATGTGTGTGTGCGTGTGTGCGTTTATCTGTTTCAATGAAGTAGCAGGTCTGTGTGTGTGTGTGAGGTGTGTGTGTGAGGTGTGTGTGTGTGTGTGTTGTGTGTGTGCATATGTGCACCTGTCCCTATGTAGTAGCAGGTGCGGTGCATGCGTCCAATGAAGAGCTCCAGACCAATGATGGCGTAGATGATGATGACGAAGAGGACGAGCAGTGCGATGTGGAGCAGAGGAACCATGGCCTTCATGATGGAGTTCAGAACTATCTGGAGACCTGACACACAGACAGGCAGACAGACAGGTAGACAGACAGACAGACAGGTAGACATACAGACAGACAGATAGACAGGTAGTTAGATAAGACAGATAGACAGAGAGACATGAAGAACAGATAATTAGACAAGACAGATAGAGAGACAGAGAGACAGACAGACAAATAGTAAGACCAGACAGGTAGAAAGAGAGACAGGAAGAGAGACAGGTAGACAGACAGACTTACTGGGTACTCCCGAGACCAGTCTGAGAGGTCTGAGGACCCGGAAGGCTCTGAGGGCCTTGACATCCAGACCTCCCGGTTTCCCAGGTGTATGATGGGCAGTCGCTGACACTTCTCCAGACTTATGAGTCATGGTTTCCAAGACAACACTGAACAATCTGCACACACAGGACATTCAAGGTTAACCCTAACCCCTAATCCCTAAACCCCAACCCTAAACTCTAATCCCTATACCCAAACCCTAACCTCTAATCTATAACCAAGATCTCTCATCCATAATTCATAACCCCCAACTCTACACCCTAATCCCTAAATCCCAACTCTAACGGTAATCCCTAAACCCCAACCCTAAAACATAAACCCTGATCCCTAAACCCCAACCCTAAAACATAAGCCCTGATCCCTAAACCCCAACCCTAAAACGTAAACCCTGATCCCTAAACCCCAACCCTAAAACGTAAGCCCTGATCCCTAAACCCCAACCCTAAAACGTAAGCCCTGATCCCTAAACCACAACCCCAAAACGTAAGCCCTGATCCCTAAACCCCAACCCTAAAACGTAAGCCCTGATCCCTAAACCCCAACCCTAAAATGTAAGCCCTGATCCCTAAACCCAACCCCAGCAGTCCTCACCCCACGATGACAATGACAAAGTCCAGCAGGTTCCAGCCGTTGCGGATGTAGGAGCTGGGGTGCATGACCAGACCGTAGGCCAGGATCTTCAAGAAGGTCTCTATGGTGAAGATGATGAGGAAGATGTACTCCACTTGTTCCTGAAATACACGTTGTGGAGTTGGGGTGGGGGTGAAGATGGTGGTGGTGGTGGTGATGGTGATAATGGTGGTAGTGAGCCAAAATCTAGGTCTATGACCACCATTCTATGGGCTATGGGTATCATTAATACGTACCAGGTCATGGTTGGTAGAGTTGGAGTCGTCCTCAGGGAAAGGCTTGGACACGCCCAGCGCTACACAGTTAGCAAAGATGGCTAACAGAATGAAGATATCAAAAGGCCTGCAGAAGCGGTCAAGGACTCACAGCAGCAAAAAAGACATCTGTACTCTAACAGACAAGCACACCTTCATTATCTGACCATTGAAATACAACAAACAGTTGCCAATTAGTTTACAACTGACGTGTTCTGATGGCTGATTGGTGGGAAAGGATACTTCCATTCAACAATGGACAAGGCGGCCCTTCGGATTGGGTTGTTGAGTTTCAGGCAGTAGAGTGCTCTGGGAGCACGTTGGACCTGGTTACTGCCTTGGATCTGGAGAACAACGTTTTCATTACCCTTGACCCTAACACTCGAACCCTGTACCTGGAGAACATTATCATTAACCCCTGGCCCTAACCCTCAAACCCAATACCTGGAGAACAACATTATCATTAACCCCTGACTCTAACCCTCAAACCCAATACCTGGAGAACAACATTATCATTAACCCCTGACTCTAACCCCCTAACCCTGTACCTGGAGAACATTATCATTAACCCCTGGCCCTAACCCTCAAACCCAATACCTGGAGAACAACATTATCATTAACCCCTGAGTCTAACCCCCTAACCCTGTACCTGGAGAACATTATCATTAACCCCTGACCCTAACCCTCAAACCCTGTACCTGAAGAACAACTAAATCAACAATACTTCTACATAATAAGCAAATACCAAGTACCCTGCCCTGAACAGAAACACAATTCAACTGGATATGTCATGTTTCAAAATGTCCCCAATGGATGCAACATGAAAAATGTTGTTTAGAAGTGTATCCTGCTAGCTCCAGGAAAAAACAGGTCAAAGACTGCATGACCAGCTGAGCTTCGGTGTGGGTGGAACGCAGTGGGTTGACCACTAACATGTAACATGAAGTAAAGACCTGTTTCTTAGCGTGTTGACCACTAACATGTAACATGAAGTAAAGACCTGTTTCTTAGCGTGTTGACCACTAACATGTAACATGAAGTAAAGACCTGTTTCTTAGCGTGTTGACCACTAACATGTAACATGAAGTAAAGACCTGTTTCTTAGCGTGTTGACCACTAACATGTAACATGAAGTAAAGACCTGTTTCTTAGCGTGTTGACCACTAACATGTAACATGAAGTAAACCTTTCTCTCCTGCGCTGTGTTGCCGTGGAGCTGGTCGTGGAGTGAAGTGTGTCGGTTCTCGTCATCCGCATTCCTCCCTCATTCTCTCCATCCAGCTCCTCGTCCCATCCATCCTCCTCCTCTCCTCTTCCTTCATCACCCTCTCCTCCCTCCTCCTCTGCCTCACCCCCGCCACCCTCCTCCTCCCTTTCCATCCCTTTGGCATAACCATTACGCCCATTACCTAGGGAGAGAGAGTGAGAGAGAGAGAGAGAGAGAGAGAGAGAGAAAGGGAAAGGGAAAGAGAGAGAAAGGGAGAGAGAAATCCATGGACAACATATTAGAGAATATTGGAGAAGAGTCATACGTTTCACATTGAAAATCAATAAAAGCACAATACAAACCATTTTGGATACTATTGGCCCACTACATCGGCAGCAGATGGTGTTTACCTGATGAAAGGCCTTATAGGCTCTGTGTAGGCCCATCCAACGGAAGTCAGAAGGCCTTTTTCAAATATATGAAATAAACCTGCATGGAATAATTGTTGTTTTTATTTTGGAAATTAATTAAACGTATCCAATTCGTAATCCAATCCAATTTAGATAAAAGAGCTAATTTGATTTCATTTTAAATGAAGTGAAGTGGTCTTGATGAGAGTTTGAATTGGCTGTATCTCTGGAGTGTCCTGCTGGATTCTAGTTTGGTTCTAGTCTTGGTACCAGTGGCTTTGGATTAGGAGTGGACAGCCTAACCACGAGACTCTCCTGCCATCAACACCATTCCTCCACATTGCATATATAGCTTCTGGATCCCACAATCTTAGGAGAAGAGAGGAGACGAGGAGGAGAGAGATGGAGAGAGAGGAGGAAAGAGATGGATGCAGTGCGAGAGAGTGGCAGGAGGAAAGAGAGATGGATATAGAGCAGCAGCGCAAGAGTAGAGGAGGGGATAGAAGAGAAGGAGAGAGATGGAGCGAGTAAGAGAGAGAGCAGGGGAAGAGAGCAGAGGAGGAGAGAGGAACAGGAGAGGAGGAGATGAGAGAAGGGGAGAGGAGATTAGAAGGAGATGACATTGGAGGAGAGATGAGGTTAGGAGGAGATAAGGAGAGGAAGAGAGGGGAGGAGAGGAGACAAGGAAAGAGGAACGGAGAAGGAGAGAGGAGAGGAGAGAGACAAAATGAGGAGAGGAGAGAATAGAGGAGGAGAGGAGAGGAAGAGAGGGGCTAAATGAGAGCGGACATGAGAAGAGAAGAGGGGAGGTGTGTTCCAGAGGAGGAGGTGACATGTTGTAGTGAACAGCTGTGACCTACTTCTGGACCACACACACACACACACACACACACACACACACACACACATCGTGATGGATAAAGGAGAGATTAACATGCAGAGACAAAGATGGAGAGAGAGAGGAGGGGAGGGAGAGAGAGAGAGAGAAACTAATGACATCGTTGTAAAAGAACCTTTGATCCAGGCTGTGATGTCATCATCTGTAATAACCTCTCTCACCTCAGCCACACACCTTAACTACACATCATACCAGTCTGTCTCTCAGCCTGTCTGTGTCTGTCTCTTATCCTGTCTGTCTGTGTGTCTCTCATCCTGTCTGTCTGTATCTCGTCCTGAGTGTCTGTCAAACTGTTGAGAGAGAGAGAGAGATAGAGAGACAGACAAACATAGACAGAGAGAGAGAAAGAGACAGACAGAGAGAGAGACAGACAGACAGACAGACAGAGAGAGAGAGACAGAGAAGTAGAGAGAGAGAGACAGACAGAGAGACAGACAGATATGGAGACAGAGAGACAGAGACAGACAGACAGAGAGACAGAGAAGGAGAGAGGGAGAGGGAGAGGGAGAGAGAGAGAGAGAGAGAGAGAGAGAGAGAGAGAGAGACAGAGACAGAGAAAGAGAGAGAGACGGAGACAGACAGACAGAAAGACAGAGAGAGACAGAGAGAGGGAGAGAGAGAGAGAGTGGGAGACCCAGCCTACAACACAAATACTATTTCCGCTGCGGTTGAATGAGGACACACAAAACCTCACCACTACCTTGAAGTAAACATCAGCAACACAGGAGGCTTCAACCAAGCTGACTGGCATGAGAGACAAGACCAAGGGGGCCTTCTAGGCCAGCAGAAGAAACACCAAACTGGACATCCCAGTCCAAACCTGGCTGCAAATATTGGACTCAGTAATAGAACTGATAGCTTGCCATAACAGGAATGTCAGGGGGGAAGGGTCGTCAGAGACACACCTGGCTGCTGGAAACACAGCTAACGCCAACTAGTCTATATACCAAGACATCAGGAGCACTTCCTTCACTCGGATCACAGTGACCTGCAGGGGCTTTAAAAACACTCCCAAAAGGAACAAAGTGCCATCTGTTGGGGACGTACAGGATTTGGCCAATGACAGCAGCACATGTTGTCACCTGTTGTGATGAGTTGAGGGCATCCCACGCGTCGCTAACACTGTCAAGCTAACTGAGCTACCAAAGCTAAAACATATATTTACTGTACCTCACCATATTAAAAATGTAACATACAAACTGCACAATATAACCTCAGCATTTAACTACCAATTTTCTAATAATAATAATAATAATAATTATTATTATTATACCCTAGTGTATATATACTCACCAATCTATCGCTAACCCTAACCCTAACCCTAGTTTATAGTCACTAATCAAGTTAATTGTCACTAGCCTATTCTAATCTTGTTAATTACCAACCTATTCTAACCTAGTTTAACCAACATATTCTAACCTAGTTTATACTAACACATTTTATACTAACCATCATTATTCTAACCTCCTTTAGAGTCACTAAGCAGTTCTAATCTATTTTGGACTAATTGGACCTAGTTTCTAGTCAGTAACCTACTGTATTCTATCCTATTTTATACCACCCTATTCTACCCTAGTTAATAACCAACCCATTCTTACCTAGTTATAGGTCTACTAACAACCTATTCTAACCTCGTTTATACCCCACATATTCTAACCTAGTTTATAACCTATTGTAACCTAGTTAATAACCAACCTATTGTAACCCAGTTTATTGGCCTACTAACCAACCTTTCTCACCTAGTTTATGGCCTACATATGCCCACCTACTTTCTACCAACCTATTCTAACCTATCTTATAGTCACTAACCACCAGTTAGTGGATGGTTAGTGACTAGAACCAAGGATGTACATCTAGGACACAAATAAACCTTACTTGCGCGGTGGTCGTCGTACATACTGGCGATGCGCTCTCCGGATCTAAAACCTAATAAAATCACATGTCAATATGAATATAACATCACATGTTAATCCCTCCTCGTGTTGTCACGGGGTCCTCGCATTGCTCTTCAAATCTTAATAGAAAGTCAGATGAGCGAATAGTTCTTGTTCGGTTAAAATCCACATTATTTCTGTTTCTTCATAAAAAAAAAAGATCCGCGCCAAGTTTTCAGAAGCCCGTGTTTTGCATCCTCAGAGCGACCGGAACAGGGCAGCGGCGGCGGCAGCGGCAGCAGCGGCGGCGGCAGCAGCAGCAGCAGCCCTACGCTGGGAGCAAAGCAACATCATTGGAATTAAAACCCGAGACAAGAGAGATGGAGTAAAGCACCGGGATGGCTCTCTTAAAGGGGGAATGGCAGCTGATACATGTCACACACATACATACACACACGCACACACACGCACACACCCCTGGAGTTGGATGACTGACCACGTGCATATGTTTCCCAGCATGATAATGTTAATGTCATGGTAATTCTGGCATGCCATGTTCAGGGTTCTCCCACCAGGACCCACCTGGCTGGACATCATCTGGGATTCAGCCCTATTGTGGAGCAACACTTCTGGCCTTATGGGACCATCCTGATCTCTGAGGTCCCATTTTCTCTGCAGATTATGCTTTACATGTTGGGAGTTGTGTCATGTTCTTCCTATATGAATCATGTGTTAATCCTATTGTTAAGACATTCATATTCTCATATAATCTTTGGTATTTGCCCACTCAGAATTAAGATATTCTCAGAATGTTACAATTTCTGTTATCACCATATTGTCTCCAAAATAACTCAGAAATCCAGTTATGTGGAAAAGTCAATTATGTGGTAAAATACATTATAAAATGTTGGCCAATAAGGTTATAAAGTCACATGTGAATGTAAGACATCACAGACTGTTGAGAAGCCTGATGGCTCTATATGAACTTTCAGGCAGCAGGTGTGAGACTGTGGTATTGCCTGCCAGGCGGCAGCATAATGAAGAGTTTATGTGCTGGGCAGCGCAGTGGGAGTCCTTAATAATCCTGAGAGCTTTCCTGAGGCAGTGTGTAAGTGGTAGGTGTCCTGCAGGGCTGGGAGCTCTCTGCCAAGGATGTGTCTCGCAGTCCCTGTAGACAACCCTGCAAAAGACCTTAGGATCCTTGGCTGTGCGGCTCTCGTACCACACTGTGATGCTGCAGTGAGCCAGCAGTCAGAATGCTCAGTGTGTACAGTGCACCTGTAAAAGTGTGTGAGGACATCTGGGACCATACCAAACTTCTTCAGTCTCCTCAGGATGAAGAAGGTACATTTATGAGGGGGATTTAACCACCTTGTCTGTGTGGGTGGACCAGGTGAGGTCATCGGTGATGTGCACCCCAAAGGAGCCTGGTGCCATAGCTCAATTGATGATGGGTGCATGCTCCATTTCCCGTGGCTTCCTGTAGTCCACCTTTGTCTTGTTAACATTGTTGCCGTGACACCATGATGGTGCCAGGCCTGGTACCGACCCCCTCTCTCCTCTCTCTCATAGGTGTAATCAGTTATGAGGCCCACGATGGTCATGTCATCAGCAAACTCAATGATGAGGTTGGCACTATCATGACGTCAGCTTGGAGACAGCGTCTGGAGGGTGGATGATGGTTTTGAGTGGCGAGCTGTAGTCTATGAACAGCATCCTCACGTGTTCCCTTTGCCCTGCTGGTGGCCGAGGGCGGAGTGCACTGTCAAGGCACACCGCCTGGGGCGTGGGGCTGGTTCATTTGCCATGGTATGGGGACAGGGTGACAGGGTGACAGGGTGACAGGGTGACAGGGGGAAATATAAAATATGTGTTACATCGTCCAATAGGTGGCAGTAATGAATAGACTAATGCTGATTTGATTTTTGGGTGAGGCATGGTGAGATGATTGTGTCATGTCAAAACAAGTGTCAAAACACCATCCATCCATCCTACTCCGGCAAGCCTATTTAACATTTCTTCTGTAGGGCTGATGTGTATGAGTAGCTTAGAGTTTTCAAAATTACATTTGGACATATCAAAGTGTCTTTGACATGTCGAAATGGTCATTTAAGATTTTGACATGTTATATTTTCACATAAATACATTTTGACTAGGCCTAGTCAACAGTGATTTACAGATATCTTTAGGGTTGTGGATTGTGACTATAGTGAACATGTAATTTCCAATTTCCTATCTCAACAATTTCATTTCTTACATGTGCAACATATCAACAAACCATTGTGTATGTTACCCAGATGACCTTATTCTTTTTGGTTATGTCTTCCGTCATTGAAGATTTCTACAATGATGTTTTGAGTGGAAGTTTCCTGCTGATGTCTAAAATGTTAATATTGACTCTTTTGAAAAGGCATAGGCCTCAAATATAGCCTAATGATTTAATTATTAGTACTTGTTACCATTGTAGCTATGTATCTCCAATGAACATTGCCACTATAACAATTTAATTGCTGATATCAACAACTTAGATTTCCACGAGTGATTTGATACCGATTATGAACATTTTGAGAGTTTCGATAAATATTTGTTTGGTTATCTAGTATCTTTTT
>OMOU01079712.1:12904-24811 GCA_900312585.1 Malacocephalus occidentalis
TCACAAGGTGAGTGTGTGTGGAGGGAAAGTGGTGTTGTGACTCCCCAAAACAAATGGTGTCTTCTATCTTGTCATTCCTAACAGACACCTGCATATATACAAATACAACATACTGTTCATACAAACCTTTACATATGGAAAATATGGAAAAGAAAAGAGTTCAACCCACACAGAGTTCAGCGTCCAGCGACAAACCACGACCGCTGGTCGTACTTATCGCGGCAGAGGAGAACTAAGTGCGCTCCGCGATAGATTGTTATATTCACAACAGACGTCTGTAATCTTCAGCAGAAGCAATCAGCGCTGGTGCATTTCCCCACTGAGACCCAATTCCAATCCACTGAAGCACATGCTGTTGCCCATGCCATGCTGTGGTGACATGCCGAACAAAAATGAAATGTCAAATCCCATTGAATTGAAGCAAGGACCGGACGTGAAATGGATGTCGGAGGTGACGGACGCGTCGCCGGACGTGAACACAATGTGTTGCCAGAGGTTTCAATGTTCTGTATGGACACTCATTTGAGTGTCTTTTTGTTATGCATGTGTGCATTAGCACGCATTAGCATGCATGGATATGTGCTGTAGTATTCATATGGATGCTTGTGCGTGTGTGTGTGTGTGTGTGTGTGTGTGTGTGTGTGTGTGCCTGCCACTTATCTCTGGTTTTCCATCTCCACAAAACCAATTTACATTGTCCAATCTGAACTCACGTGCCTGTGCACCTGCAGCCTTTATCAATGGCAGCTGGTGGAAGAGAATTTCCCATAATGATGACACACTTACTTTTTATCGCAGGACAACACAGACTTGCATCTCTATGTGTAGCTGCGTTTAGCTCCAAGTGTACCGTTAAAGACTCCAATATCCAATAATGTGACATTAACATCAAACTAGGTAATGCCATTCAGTACAGCTACAGGGAAACATTTTCCATGTTTAGGACGGCACTATCGATCCCGATTTTATTATACTGCATCGCCATCTTGTGGATATGACAGTTTTATACATGGTTGTATATACATGGTAACCTATTTTATTCGTTTTCAACATTTGGTCCCTTGAGACCATGTATTCATTGTTATTATTCTTTAAAACTGTACAATTGTCCATTACAACATAGTGAACTTTAAAAAAAATTGCCATTTCATTTGAAAAAAAATTAAAAATAGTATTTTAGGAAATGCAATTTTTGTATAGAAAAAAAAAATGGTATCACTGCAAGACACTTTAAATAGTCTCACTTTGCAAGTATCATTGCGAGTTTGTCATTCAGTAGATGTCATGTGGCTATGACGGTAGGCTACCAAGGCAATAGAAAATATACAAAACATAAAACATAAAAAATCATAATTTGCTATCAGTTGCTAATGATTTCCTAATCACTGGTTAGTTTGAAGGCTTTCTCCTTAATCTCCTTTAGACTCCCCAAAGCCTCTTCCTGAGTGATCCTCTCCCATTCCTCAGGCAGGTTGGCTGGTTGTTGCTCATATTCCTTTGCAAACCTTTCGTTGAATCTTGCCATCACATATCTGCAAAGAGTGGCCAAGATTCGGATTATTATACAATATTGAATATGTGGAATATATGTATCGATAGCCGTAAATGATAATAAAAGTATAGTTCAAGCAATGATTAGTTTGGACTTTACCTCCAGTAAGTGACAAGTGTCTCACTGCCTAGCTCTTCAGAGGGGATGCTCCAGTCTGGGTATACGGTGCGGTAGTCCCTGTAGGCCAGGGGCTTGTTCTCTGTGTCTGTGTTTGCAAACAGGTTGTCCTGAGCTATGTCCACTGGGCAGCTCCTGTGAGAAAGAGAGCGGGAGTTGCCACAGGTGTAGGACAGCAGGCCTTTTGGACGGTGCAGCCGGGCGCGGTGCACATCGTGCTCCATGCCCCAGATCGCGCATGGGGCTTTGCAGAAAGGACAACGCTTCTCGCAGCCTCTCACTCTCTGGAAGAGACAATCCTGTGGCTTTAATGGAAGTGGCCAGAGAAGTTCGGTCACCTCGATATTCTGGGAGAATTCCTGAGCCAAAGTGAGGCGCAGCTCGGCAAGTGTCTCCAACAGACAGGTGACGAAACGGTCCCAATCGATGGTGATGCTGAAGAGTGGACCGTCCAGATTGTCCCTGGGGACCTCTACATCTCCATCTAGCTCCAGTGTGAGACACACTGTCTCCAAAAGCAGCTTTGTGTCACTGAGCACTCCGCTTACTCCCTCGGCTGACTGGCTCACCGCCACAGCCATCTTGCCGATGATCTCTCCAAGACGCTGTTGTCTCCAGGTCTCTAACCCTTTTGAAGCCGAAAGGTGAACCTTTACCCTCTCCTGGATCTTCTGGAGGCAAAATGAATCAAAGAAGTGTAGGTATTCCAAGTAAGATTCAAACCTGTCCTCTACTAGAAGTTCTTCAAGTAGAGTGCAGTTAAAGGCCCATGGGGACAAATATTGCCCGGTTTTGTCCTGGTCGATCATCGCTTCCATGATGAGCGTGCCTAGGGGCCTGTAGATGTAGCTCAGAACTGTGGGTTTAAGGCACATGGTGGTGAAAGCTTGTGCCATCCTCTGGCACTGGTCTCTCTTACGGAATCGGTAGATGAATTCACCATGGCACCTGTTTTTTGATCCATTGATAAAGGTCAAAAGGTCTGCGTCCTTAGCATAACGGTCATGAATTTTTTGAAAGTCTTGGCATGCATAGCTACACAGATAAATCTTCAAATCCACTTCAAAAAGTGACCTGATTTCTATAGGTTTCGCTGTCAACGCTTTCTCTACATTTTCTAATATATCTTTAATGTAGCTATCCGAAAAGTCTGTTAGTGAACTCGATCTATCAATGACAAATTGATTGTAATCCTCTTTAATGTTGCATGCCAATTGGTGAGCCTCCATTCTTTGTTGTCTATTGTTGTCCTCGATGTGTTTCATTCTGCTGAGGTACCCAAAGTGTTCATCATAAACCACAAAGTCAGAATCTTTCTTTTTGACAATATCTTCAAGTTTCTTTAAGTGCTTCTGGAGCTTACGTTTGATGAGATTGGCCCTCAGAATTTCTGTTACTCTTGCAGTCATATCCTTTGTCTTTGAAGGTCTGAAGTTAAAGTTTGACAATACATTATTCCATGCATCCTCAAATTCTTCATCCAGCTGTGTATCTTCAATCAGGGCGTTATTTAATTTACTGGCCTCTGTCAATGTGTGATACTTGGACTCTCGCGTCTTTTCTAACATGGTCTGGAAGTTCTCAAGTTGAGTGGATGAATAAAGATTCTCCTTGGTTGACTCTAGTCTTTCTATCATGTCTTTGGTTGTCTGCTTCTGGAGTTTGGTCAAACACTTTATTAAGTTTGGTCTATATGTCTCAATGTAGGTTTTGTGGGGGTTGTCTTTCATCAAATATGATTCTAATTGTGACTTAATTCTGTGAACCTCTGTTTTAACCTCTTTTCTCGCTTCATCTTTGAGTATAGCAAGGAGTTCACTGCTGATCTCACTCTCTGAAGAGCTGGCCTTACTACCTCTCATTCTCATTGTTGCACTCAAGAACCATCCTTCCATGTGTTCCAGGAAACAATTTACCCAGTGTGAGAACTCTGTGCAGAGCATGCAAAATGCCTCAGCCACTTCAGTATTCTCAAGACTAATGGAGAAAGATTGAGCTTTAACCTCCTCCCAAACAATAGTCAAACGGCCCATAAATTCGTCCAGTCCCAAGGCTTTGGATTTGGCTCTACACTTGTGTAATGCGGCAAACATATTTTGCTTCACTTTTAGAACAGCCTCACTGTACCCTTCATTAACACTTTCAGCGAAAGCGACTTTTTGCCATGGCCCCATGACACATGGGATACTGCTTCTTGCATATTTAGTGAGTTTGCCATTTATTCCAATGCCTATATTCTCAGGCTGTGTCTGAAGAATCCCAGCTATACGTTCTATTTGCAGGGCTTGTAATTTGCTGGTTAGTTCTTCATCCTGTTTGACAACCTGGCAAATGGGTGTAAACCCATAGACCTCTGTGCGTAGGAGCGCATTGACTGCCACATTCAGGTGAGATTGTGATCCATTACTCCCATCAGAGGCTATGTTGTGAATCAAAACATCACTAATGCCTGTTACCAATGTAGCCATTGCATTGTCTTGAATAAGGCTGAATGAGTCTTTTCCATTGTCTAATAGGGGACTGGATATTCCTTCCACGTTAACTATCATCAGAAAGTCACAATCCAATTCCTTTCTAAGGTAATCAGGTACACTTAAAGGCAGCATATAAATGCCTTTTGTGAACCTTCTTCTTAATCCTGGAACATTGACTCCAAACAATGCAAAAAGCAGGTCAGAATTCCCAGCGTGACGCAGTCCTATGTTTGCCAATACTCTCACTCTTAACTGTTTGCGAGCCGTGCGCCGATTAAGCTCTGTAAGAACACAGCCCAGCCATCTGATGGGGATGTTTGAAGCGTCTCCATCCATCATTTCGAGCGGGATGCCATGGAGAAGTAAATCTGCAGCTATGCCTGGAAGACGCAACACATTGTGGCTCCCACTGCCTGGACTGGTGTGCGTCAGCTCAAAGATCAACCCCATCTCACGCAGAAAGTGCTCAAGACCAAGAGATGAAGGATCTAATTCTGAGTACCAGGAATCCAGATCTGTAGTCGGAGTAGAATCTGATTCATCTGACACAATTGTTGGCTCCTCAGACTGTATCACATGATCATCACGGTTCAAATCAACATTATTTTCCACAGACATTTGCTGCTGCACAATATCGTCCATGTTGTGGATTTCCTCAAAGCTTTGTTGTTCACTTAATTGTTGATCTTGAGGTTCATCTCCCATTTCCAAACCCATCTCCTCGTCAATTGTAGTTGTACAAAAACTGTCACTGTCATCTTCTTCATCAAGATTACCATTGAGACTATTTTCAGTGTCATGTCCCTGCCTTGTCTCATTAGTTTGGATATTGTGGTGTACTCGTCTTGTTTGTATTGCCCGAAGCTTCAGCTTCATCCAGCTCAGAAAATATGTTCTTTGTTGTTTATCTGATGTGAAGAGGGTGTCTGTAAAAACTTTCATGGAATTGCTCATCCTGTAACTGCTTAGCTTTAAATGGGTATTTCTTATTTCTTCTTGCAGGACAGTGTTTGTTTTCTGCCCTGCTCTTTTCTGTTTACACTCCTCTTTCTCCATTTCAGCCAGCTTGGCCCACATTTCCCCCTGCAAGGCTAGCTGTTTGTCTTTGAACTGAGCTGAACCCCGTTCTAAACCTTGCAACACTTCCTCAACTTGAGCCATTGCATTTTTACACTCGGGCCCTTCATCCAAACGGAGGCCGACTTCTACGGCTATGTTAGCTGCATCCTCAAGTGTCACATGCTTCATATCACTTGGTAAAAGATCATTCAGGGTTTGACGTAGTGTATGAGCAAGCTCTTCTTCACCAAGACTTCCACCTGAAAGCATGGAACCTATTGGTAGACCCACCTCTTCTTCAAGACTTTTACTAACAAACCCCACCATCCTATTTCCCCTGTCATCTTCCATAGGTTGTGAGAGATCAATAAGGATGAGCTTGCTTGCCATGCCTTTCCACAACGTTAAAAGATCCTTATCTTTCTCTCTTAGAGTGCCGCAGAACACAACCACAGCTGATGAGGCACGACACAGGAGTCTGAGGCATTTATCATGTGCTGCTGCATCACCCCGCAGATTGGAAATCCCCACAGGGACAGGGAAAATATCGCTTTCAGGGTCTCCACTGGGAAGATACCACCCAAGCTCTATTAAACCATTGCAGAGTTTCCGGTGAATCTTCCCTCCATCCATTCCCCGGTGAAGGAACATTTCACTGTGGGATTGGGCTCCTGCCATGAGATGACTTAAAACCCTTGACTTGGAGGCACTACAATGACCAATTTTCACACAGGAGACGAGTGGCATGGATGTACTGGCCAAATCAACTTCCAAGGACAATTTTGTCTTAGCAATGGACTGGAGCCTCCAATTGCTCACAACACTTCTCAATGGCCAAAGAAGGAATATGCCAGTCTGTACTGGAGTTATGGATGGAAGGACCAGGGGTACAGCAAACTGGCATTGCATCATGCGCACTGTGATTTCTTGCCGAAGGAAGCTGTTGGCAGTCATATAGACACCTGTGAGCAGATCTAGTGGATTCACTGTGCATTTAGACTCATTTGTGTGCCCATTGCTCATGTTGTCCTCTGCTTGAGACTGAGATTCATCAACACATGGTGCCGTGCAGCGTGTACTCCGAGCATCAGGGCTAAGCAACCAGAGGCGTTGGAGAAAGGCACGGGGAAGGTACTTGGGCATCTGAGGAGCCTGGTTCTCCTTGGTCCAGGAACTGATATCAAGCATGGAAGCTGGTTCCAGAGGTGTAAACAAAAATGGATCTAGGCCCAGCTTTAACAGGATCTCTGCCTGTGTCTTCTCCATGAGGAGTTCTGCATCAAAAACACAGTAATGATTTAGGTTTATATTATGAAGGGATTGCTGATGGGATTATATTGTCATTTACTAAATAAGAATAATGATATATTTTCAATTTGACAGTTATACATATGTATCCCTTGACTGGGTGAAACAGCAGACAGAATTGCATTACATGACGTTATTATGGAATGAGTACATTTTTTAAATGTCAAATTGTTGAATGAATATATATTTTTTTATATATGGTTTTGTATTTTGTAAATATATAGACTGGTGGCAGGTGACAAATTAAAGCAAAAACTTAAATAAAATGCTTGCAAGAGACCACTCCCATCAGGATATAACTGTTTCGTCATACAATAAAGGTGGTCCCTCAGAACAACTCTGTACTGATTGGAAGTAACCCTAAGGGGACCAAACCACAGCAGGAAAATGAATTATTCTCACTCCAGTCATCAGCCGCTCACCTGGAGTATGCCACACATGCATACGGTGGGAATACGGTGAAGGCTGACTCATCTGACCATATCACTTTTTTCACATCTCTGTAGACCATGAAACTCACTGTTCTTATTGAAACACTAGCCAATTGTGACCAAACTCCTGCAATCCCGATCCAAAACGGAGGTTAACTCAGAAATGTTTTTATACATGCCACACACAAGCACCTAACCAAGAGGTTAGTTGTTTGATCATATCATGCAGTAACACCTGTATGGTCATAAACATTAAGTTAGGTAAAGGTTGGTAGGTTTTTCCTTTAATTTCTCACCGGCCATGTAAGAATAATTAAACATTTATATGTCTTAAAATCTTTCACATGGAAAACATACTTTTTTTCTTGCTGCTCGGCCTCCTGGGACCCTTGACAGACATGGTTGGCCAACTGTGTTTCCCCTTCTTTTCAGTTGACTTTTCTTCTCTTCAACCAAGTCACTGCCAAAAGCAATATTAAATTCACACATAAAAAGCTACATGCAGGTTTTCACACCAGTTAATTAACACGTGGGAGAAAGTTTGTCCCAAATGGAGTTATTTTCATTCTTTTAGACTCTCAATTCCAGCTGGACTCATTATTGTATTTCAAAGTTCACATACAGACCACCAAAAACTAACTTGAATGTGACATAACTGAGGGTAAACTGACTGCACATTACAAATATTATCAGTGTTCACATTGGTATGCAGCGTCAGAAATTCAATCAAGGATTTAAAAACAATAATACCATAAACATTATCCTCAGACACACAGTTTTAAAACAACAAGACTCTTGCCTGCATTATACATTTCTTGACATTTTCCCATTAATATACGGCCCTAACTCATTGGACAGCAGTCAGTAAAAAACATCTACAGAAAATGCTCCCTCTAGTTACGACACGTGCTACTACAACAACTATAACAACACTTAATTACATTAATGTTTAACTCAATAATAGCATTATAATACAAATGTATACATATACATAAATAACCAATTTAAATTGTAATATTCTCCTTAATGTTTCTTACCTATTGCTCAGCAAGTCTGAATATTTCAACCCATTCTCCAGTCTCTCTCTCCCCTCTCTCTCTCTCTTGCTCGCCTTCTCTCTTTCGCTCTCTCTCGGTCGGTATCTCTGTATTTCTCTGCTCTTATATAGTCCTCTGGTGTGATAAGGAATTTTGCTTCAAGCAAATCACGTACTGAATGCCATGTGTCGCAAAATATTCACTCTACACACGACAAAGGGTGAGTATCATCAGGGCGTGACGCAAAGCTCAGTGTCACATGTCCAGTATGGCTGGTGCCAGACAACACCGCGCCCGACGGAATGTGTTCACGGAGACACTATTCGTAAGAGGCAAGAGGTGAATTCAGAGACAATGACGCCCAAGAGCTGGCGGTGGTGCCTGGGTTCAGTGAGTTCTATCAGATAGGCCGGGTCTATCTGATCACTGCAACACGCAACTGACATGCTTACTAACGTTAATACTGACACTAACACTGTTACTAACACGTGATCCCATTTGCTGACCCTGACACTAAACATAACCCTAAAATCAAACCCTAGAACCAAAAAAACAAACCTTCATTGGAAACGCTAAGCCTAAAACCAAACTCTGAAACCTAACCCTAAAACCCCAAACCAAAGATTAAGGAGACCCTAACACTAAAGCCGAACCTAACATGCATAAAACTTAACTCTGAAACCAAACCCTAACTATAAAACCAAAGCCTTAACCCTTTACTACCACTAACCCTATTTACTTAACAGCTTACATCTCTTTTCCTACTTATTTGTCTGTCTGTGGGTTAAACTGGGGTAAAGCTAAATAATAGGTCAGACAGGTAAGACAGGTGTGGTCCTTAATACCTTTTGAAGGTCCAGCAGACACTGCTCACAGTGGTGGAGAATGCAGAAAACATATACATTTTATCTTCATAGAAAGACAAGATTATGAGTTATTTCTATACCATCCATATGGACCATCCTGACAATCGAAACACATGCCACTGTCTGGCTTCAAGTTGTGAATGGAGGCTTCTTACACAGCAGCCTTGACTTTAACTCTGTGGCTTAATCTTCGACAGGTTCTCAGGAGGTGAAAGCACACCGGCAAGATAAGTTCCTCTTGAGCAGAGGAAAAGATTAGTGCTTCTTTATTTCTGTAGCGCAAAGCTCATTAGCAGTCTTACCACCTCGTACCTAAAGAGTGGGAGACTGACTGTGGGTATGAGAAACACGCACTAAACTGTGTCTGACTTTGACTTGAATGCGTTGTCATTAAGGAAACCAGTCTGTATCCAAGCAATCATTTTGGTGCTGGCTGTTTCCAGGTTACCTTTCCAGGTCACACGGGAGACCGTAAAGGACTATCAACAACACGACAGAGCAGCTAACAAGATGTTGGTCACCATGCTAACCGTTATGTACATGATAGTGCGAGCCGCTGATTCGGTAAGATGAACTTGATATGTGATTGTGCGAGGAGTGGTTGTGGGAGACAATGTCAAATTAAGTTAGAAATGTGTTATTTAACCTTCTACTCCTATTATCTATTTAGAATGATGAGTATATTCGCAGTAGATGAAGTATTTGTAAATGTTCATTGAAACGAAACGTTGTGAAACAATGTATCACGCTGAACATTCAAGTAAGTGCAGCTTTGGGTAGAATTGCTGGTACATCTGCTCATTGATAATGTTCAAATAGTACACTCCACATCGCCTTGTCATCCTCCAACCAAGTGTCATATTCATTCAAACATCAATGGCTTCAGTTTGATCTTTGTGCACACTCTCGTTCCCTCTCTTCCAGATCAGCGTGCGGCTGGGCCGGAAGCCAGAAGCGCTGCCCTATCTGCCCAACCAGCCGGTGCCCTGGCAGATCCAGACCACGGCCCACCGGCGCCGGAGCAGCAGGATGGACGAGGTGGGTCTCCCCACCCAAAGCACGTCCAGCGTACACACACACACACACACACACACACACACACACACACACACACACACACACACCCCTCAGCCTCAGAATCCCATCACAACTCCATCACAACCATCTGATAATCACATGAGAATCACATGACCAATCCAACACACACAGAGGCTGAATATACATAGAATGATATATTGATGCATAAACTGTGCGTTATTTTTGGTACTTGCACACGCACACGCACACACACACACACACACACACACACACACCCCATTGGCATACAAGAGCATAACAAGTAAGCATGCGCTGGACTTTGTGTGTCAGAAGATAATCAGAGTCACATGACACATGACATCAGCTGCGGTGTCTGTACCTGATTATTGCTCCACCCACACAGTCACACGCTGAGGGAAGTATGGCGGTGGCTTCTACTTTACATATATTACTTATATTTACACAGTTATCATAAGAGAGGTGGGGCATATATGAGGATTGCTTCCTTTAGTCTATATTTGATCTATAAGTGCATATCGTCACCTTCATGTTTTAACGGTTCATTTCAATATTTAGTGTGAGTTCAACCATTGCGGTGTGTTTACCTTCACCGAGAGATATTTTGGTTTTCAACACCATTCAACAAAATGATTGATTCTGTTCAAACCAACAATCAGCACTTTGATACATCAAATCTGATTGGCTGATTACTTTAAAAGTGCTAATTATGTTACATGCTAGACCAGATGTTAAACCTTTGAGCAGCTCAGACACCTAACCACCGATGGGCACAGACATGGGCTGTGTTTTAGAGAGGACAACTGAACAAAGGTCTTGTCATCGGCACGGCATTTGGGTTTGAAGAGATTCAAACCAATGCAAAGATCACCACCACCACCACCACCACAACAACAACATCAACATCAACGACAACAGCAACAGCAGGTGGGCGGTTCTGGGAGTGTGGGGCGGTGTGTGTGGGCGTCACAGCACAGGCTCAGCGGCTGATTGGCTGATGGGGGAACTAAGCGGGGGTCTTCTCTAACCCCCCCCGGCGCCCCCCGGGGGGCCATCGGTAGGCTGCGGCAGAGATAATCCACGACCCGTCGACGGGGATTTCTGTCAGATGTCATCACTCTGACTCTGTGTAGCCTGCGCACACGCACAGTGCATGTGCAGCCCCACACACTGACACACACACACATATGCATGCACGCACGCACACATCCACACACACACGCACATGCACGCATGCATGCACGTACTCACACACACACACACACAATCAATACATGTCCAAATATTTGGACATGCATTCAAACAGCAGAAAGATGACACTTAAGTTGTCAAAAAAAGCCCCCAAAATGACTTTAAAACATGTCATGAGTTATGTTATACACATTTGTAAAAGCCAAAAAATTCTAGCTTGTTCTAGTTTTTCATAAGATGGAAAGAGCCTCTAAATATATTCAAGGGTGTCTAAATATATACAATAATGTGTAATAGGCTATTACTGCAGTGTCACCACAATGTATCACTCAAGATAAGAAGAAGAAAAAGAAAAAGAAGAAGAATCGGACGGACAACCCCCGTCTTTTATTGTCACGGTCACACCATGCATGTACACCCGTGCACGGCGGCCCTCCCAACCCACTCCCCACACACACACACACGCCCCCATAGGTGTCGCTGTGAAATTGGTCCTCCGCTTTTAACCCATCCATGGCCATCTTCCTCCACGGTCAGGCCAGAAGCGGTGGGCAGCTAGTGCAGCGCCCGGGGACCACCTCGATCCAACCGCCGCTGGTCAGGCGACGGTCTTCTTCCATGTTTTTAGAGGGGTTATATATACAATGTACATATATGGAGGAACCCCAGGGAGCACGGGGAGAACATGGAAACTCCACACAGAAAGGGCTGTTCACGAAATCCCAGCACTGAAGACATGGGGAGAACCAACCATGTCCCAGGCGGGAATCGATCCCAGGACCTTCTAGCTGTGAGGCGACAGCACTACCGACTGTG
>OMOU01079769.1:3682-18422 GCA_900312585.1 Malacocephalus occidentalis
GGGGGGGGGTGGCCCTATTGAGGTCAGAGTTCACGGTCCTGATGGCCTGCGGAAAGAACCTCTGTTTTCGTCTCTGTTCTAGCAGCATTGCCTGACCGCAGGAGTTGGAACAGGTTGTTGTTGGGTTGCTAAGGATCCTTCATGATCCTGCAGGTTCTGGTTTGACACCTCATAGAGTACAGGTCTTGCAGGGTGGGGAGTGTAGTGCCAATAGTGCGCTCAGCTGAACGTACCGCCCTCTGCAGAGTCCTGTCCTGAGAAGAGCTGTTGCTGAACCAGCCAGTGATTCTCCCTGTCAGGATGCTCTCCACCGCACCAGGGTAGACGGTCTGAACGATCCTCAAGGAGACTCGGAACTTCCCCAGCAGCCTGACGTTGTAGAGGCACTGCTTCGCCTTCCTCACCAGAGTGTCAATGTGTGGAGTCCAAGTCAGATCCTCTGTGATGTGGACTCTCAGGCACCTTCCTGGGACTTCCTCTAGATGGGCCTTCTCATCGTTACCAGAGATCAGACCAATCACCACTGTTTCACCCGCAAACTTGGTGATTGGACAATGGTGTTGGAGATGTGTTTGGCCACCCTGACGACCTGGGGACTGGCGGTTAGGAAGCCCAGGATCCAGGCAC
The DNA here is from genome assembly GCA_900312585.1 of Malacocephalus occidentalis. Lineage (NCBI taxonomy): Eukaryota > Metazoa > Chordata > Actinopteri > Gadiformes > Macrouridae > Malacocephalus > Malacocephalus occidentalis. The sequence goes on from OMOU01079769.1 coordinate 4,310, forward strand.
ACAGGGGGTGTTCAGACCCAGCTCAATCAGCTTGCCAACCAGTCTACCAGAACTATGGTGTTGAAAGCAGAGCAAAAACCAAATAAACATCATTCTCACATACCCCCCGTTACGACTGTCAAGATGAGAGAGGGAGCTGTGTATTATCTGGGAGGCAGCATTTGCTGTGGATTTATTTGGCCAGTAGGCAACTTGCAGCGGGTCCAGGGAGGTAAGATGGTACAGGTATAGTCCTTAATCAGTCACTCAAAATATTTCATGACCACCGATGTGAGGGCCACCGGTCGGTAGTCATTCAGGAATGCTGTAGAGGCAGTAGCAGGCTGGGACCACAGACTCAGCCAGGGAGAGGTTGAATATTGTGGTGAACACTGGAGATAGTTGATTAGCACAGGTCTTCAGTACTCGTCCAGATATGTCATCGGGACCTGCAGCTTTTCTGGTGTTCACCCTCATCAAAACTTCATCACATCGTGCTCAGTCACAGAGAGAGTGTGCTCCGATGTTGTTGCTTGCCTCGAAAAGCACGAAGAATGAGTTCAGATAGTCCACTAGGGATGCGTTGGCACTCACAGTTGAGGGATATTCCCAGGTAATCCGGAGAGTCCGAAGCCCTTGCCATGTGCGTCTGTTGTCACGCTGCTCCATCTGCGCCTCCACTCTGTCTCTGTACCTCCTCATCAGCGACAACGATGAGACGGCCTACAGAGAAGAGGTCCAGCACCTTACAGCGTGGTGTGCCAACAACAACCTGGCACTCAACATCAAGAAAACCAAGGAGCTCATCGTGGACCATGGGAGGACCAAGGGTGTCACACACTCCCCAATCCATATCAATGGAACGGAGGTCGAGCGTGTCACCAGCTTCAAGTTCCTGGGTGTTCACATCTCCGAGGACCTCTCTTGGTCCCTCAACTCCTCCGCCCTGATCAAGAAGGCTCACCAGCGCCTCTTCTTCCTGAGGAGACTGAAGAATCCTGGTCAACTTCTACCAATGCACCATCGAGAGCATCCTGACTAACTTCATCACAGTCTGGTATGGCAACTGCACCGCCTCGGACAGGATAGCACTGCAGCTGGTTGTGAAAACGGCCGAGCGCATCACAGGCTGCTTCCTTCCCACCATCGAGGCTGTCCAGTGCAAGCGCTGCCTGCGAAGAGCGCGCAACATTGCCAAGGACAGCTCCCACCCCAGTCACAAACTCTTTGCCCTTCTACCCTTCGGGAGGAGCTACAGATCCCTCCAGACCCGGACCAGCAGGTTCAGAGACAGCTTCTTTCCCAGGGCTGTCAATCTACTGAACTCTTCACCCCGGTGAGTACCCCCACTATAACTCCCCTACACTGTACACATATCACTATACACTATACATTATACCCTGTAAAGTATATGCACTGAATATGTACTGTACATACTCCACTGTTCTCTCTGCATACTCTCTGCAGATCCTACACTGCATGCCGACTCCGGACCCGGACCCGTCAGACACTTGCACGTCGACCCGGGACAAGGACCGGCCAGACCGGCCAAACATCAGCACATCTAATCAGGACTCGGACCCGGACCCGTCAGACATCTGCACGTCTACTCAGGACTCGGACCCGGACCCGCCAGGCATTTGTGCACGGACTCCGGACCCACCAGTCATCTGCACTGCTCCCCGTACATACCCCGCTGTACACCCCAGTGTACACGCACTACTGCGTATACCTCTGCCCATACTTGCATACCTCTACATTTATGAACATTTACTTATATGCACTGTACATTCCAGACATTCTTATATGCACTGTAAATTCTGTATATTCTCACAGGCACTGTAGATTGTGGATATTCTCACACACCGTAGATTCTGTAAACCCTTATATGCACCATAGACCCTGGATACTCTTGTATAGATTCTGGATACTCTTATTCTTGTTTGCAGTATAGATTCTGGATACTCTTATATGCACCGTAGATTCTGTACAGACTCTGTATATTCTTAATTGCACTGTAGATCCTGGAATATTCTTATATGCACCGCTGACTCTGTATACTCTTCTATGCACTATGGTTTCCACACATTCACACACTTGCACTGCTCCCTCACTGTATATACCCTGCTGTACACCCCAGTGTACAAGCACCACTGAGTATACATCTGTCCATACTGTACATACCCCGATGTATATTTCTGCCTATACTGCCAATACTCAATGTATAGCGTACATGTATATATATTTATTCAGTCATTTAACTGCTCTACTGTCGCACTTTTGCTACTACCTTTGCACTTCTGGTTGGATGCTAACTGCATTTCATTGTGCAAGTGTACTCTGTGCAATGACAATAAAGTTGAATCTAATCTAATCTCTGTGTCCTTCACTGCTCACCACAGGATGCCACTTTGTATTTGTCCATGTGGCCCGATACAAGGCTGGAGTTGCAGGCAGCAGTATGGGCTTTCAGGGCAACGTGAATGGATCCATCAACCCGCGGTTCTTGATGGTGTCCTCTAGCATTGCTATTAGCGGATGATTCTATCCAAAACAGCTGAAAGGACTAGGCCCAGAATCGAAAGAGATTGATGCATTTAAACATAACTATCTAACAACTGCTAATTCCAGTTTGCTTGAGGATGCCACTCTGTTTTAAGGCATATGGAAGGCAACAGACATGCAAGACTGCTCTTCATTGATTTCTGCTCAGCTTTTAATTGCATTCAGCCTCAAATTGTAATATGGATCTTTGTTGATGATTTTTTGACAAACAGAGAATAGAGAGCTCTGTCTACTAAACACCCATCTTCCACTGGGTCCCCTCAGGGCTGTGTTCTTTCCCCGCTTTTATTTACCTTGTATACAGATGGCTGCCAGTCTCACTACAAGGATAGCTATATGATTAATTTTGCAGATGACACTGTAATAGTCAGCCTTTTGCATGATGAACAGAGTTATGGACCAGTGGTAGGAGCATTTGTCAGTTAGTGTGAACAGTCTTTCCTAAAACTGAATGTCTCCTCCAAGACTAAATAGACTTTTGCAGACCCACCTCCACTTCTCCTGCTCCTGCCATCATTTTAGGTGAACCTGTAGATGCAGTTCAGCAGTACAAATACTTGGGAACTATCCTGATTTAGTCTATAAAAAGGCAAACCAAAGACTATTCCTCTTAAGGAAACTCAGAAGTTTTAATGTTTAACTTTTAACTCAGAAGTTTCAATAGCGACTTAAGAAGTCGCTATTGAAAGTATATTACACTGTGTATTGAGTTGGTCTTAACATTCACAATGATTTGTTGGTTTGGTCACCTGAGTGTGAAGAACAAAAATGTGCTGGGAAAAATCTTAAATGTCTGCCGCAAAGTCATTGGCGTACAACTAAATTATCTGAGCCACCTGTACCAAGTCAGATCCACCCAGAAGGCTCAGGTCATCGTAAGTGACGAGTCCAGATTCATGGTGCTGAGGAAAGGCAAGACCACCGACAAGTTCCCAGTACCCAGATACCATCCATCATTGAAAAACCAGTGAAGAGTCTAGGAAAGGTGTTTGACTACAGCTTGAGAGACCCAGCTTGAGATCACCCACCAACGCCAGCAACCAGGAGCAGGGAGCCTGGCTTGGGGCAGTGGACAAGTCAGGACTAGGTTCCTACAGGTTCCTACGGAAGTGGCTGGGACTACCTCAGAGCCTGAGGAAAACAACAAGCTGAAGCTCCCCATCAGCAGCCTGAATGAAGAGTTAATGGTGATCCGTACTAGGGAGGTGATGCAATAAAGTCTTGCGACCCAAAAGGTAAGACTCGATGGAAGTGGAGGGCAGTGGAGGCTGAAGATGCTGCTGAGTCATGCCTTAGGCACAGAGGCGAAGAGGATGGCTGGTGCAATGACCAAGTCCTAAAGGCCATTGCAGACACCATCGGCAGGGGAGTCAGCCACTGCAAGCATCTCCACACAGTGAAGAAGACCATGGGCTGGGGAGAAGCCAACACCACCTGCCAGGGTTACTAACTGGCCTACTGGTAGCAGCACAAAACTGGGAGCTGAAAGTTGACCTGAGGAAGCAACTGAGGTTCCCAAATGCTGCTACAACAACACTAAGGCCAGCCATGGTGCTCATCTCAGAGGCCTTCAAGCAGATCGTCCTTCTAGAACTCACAGTTACCTGGGAGGACTTTGAGGAGGCCAACGAGAGGAAGAGGGCAAAGTATGCTGAGCTGGTGGAGGAATGCTAGAGCAATGAGTGGCGAGCAAGGTGTGATCCCATTGAGGTGGGATGCAGAGGCCAGGACCACAGGCAGGAATTGAACTCGGGTTGCTACAAGGCATATTCCCGACATGATTGGCGCACTCATGGGGTTGAGCCACAGCGCCGTCCTTGTAAAACAGTTTGTACATGTTTACAAATGTTACAGATTATGTTTTTACAGTTAATGTCCAGCATGCAAGCTTAAAGCCATTTCATCTATGCACACCCACTGCTCCGGTATTTTCATTATGAAACGTTCTGGCCAATTCAAACGTAGACAATTGATTACATCAGCAGCTTGTGTCGATGCGAAACATAACTTATGTGTCTTATATTAGGGATGTTCAGCGTTTCATGACTTAATTTAACTTTTTGTCTTGATTTTATGACTGTTTTATTCTGCTGCTCCTCTTGTAGTTAAAAAGGGGAAAACAAAAAGACCAGCGCCATGGTTCAACGAAGACAGCCTAAATAAAACTGCAGAAAACTTGAACGCAAATGACGTTCAACTAAACTTGAAGTCTTCTATCTTGCATTCCACAACAGCTTGCTTAGCTACAAAACCGCATTAACTAACTCCAGAAACACCTACTGTGTCATCAACTTAACAACCCGAAGTTCTTCTTTGACACTGTGAAAAATGCTTATCATCCAGACTGGATTACCGTAATGCACTGTTCTCTGGCTGACCGAGCTCTCCTACGAAAAGCCTCCAGCTTGTGCAGAACGCTGCTGCTAGACTTCTAACAAGACCTAGGAAGTTCGACTACATTACTCCTATTCTCACTTCCCTCCACTGGCTCCAAATAAACACCAGATCAGATTTTAAGGTGCTCCTTCTTACAAGATACTGCATGGGCCCACACCATCATACCTGAAGGACCTTATTGTTCCCGATTGTCCTTCTCGGCCCCTCCAGGCTTCAGGCGCTTGCCTTCTATCAATTGCAAAAGTTAATTAAAAAAAATTAGCAGGAAGTACTCCGTGATGCAAGCAAGTTGGCGGCGCGCTGGCTCCAAGTACAACATAAAGACATATGTGGATTAATGCACTTTCTTCGCAATGGACTCATTTTATAGTGTTTTTCTTATTGTGATGCATGTAAATTACTTAACTAGAAATGTGTGTCTACTGAAATTGTTCATCTCCATTTCTAAACAAACAGCTCAGGCTGTCTGAGGGCCAGGAGCGAAAAAGACAAAAAAGGCACCAGCATGCAGTGGTGCACCAGCACTGGCAGGGCAGTTTGTCACGTTTTGTCCACTGCAAGGGAGTTTCGAGGACCACAGGACATAGGGGGGATGAGCCAGGACCTCCAGGCGGGTCCAGGGGAAAATAAACAGACTCTATTGTGATACTTTTTTTTCAGTTATTTTTTTTAGGCACTCTGACAGCATTCCTTAATCAGTGAAAATGTAATGTGTTCCTGAAATCTGTTGTTTACTTACCAGATGTGAGTAGTGACCGAAAGAATGAGATTGCGGATACAAGGGGCCAAAATGAGTTTCCTCCGGAGGGTGGCTGGGCTCAGCCTGAGAGATAGGGTGAAGGAGTCAGCTGAGGTGGTTTGGGCATCTGATCAGGATGCCTCCCCGATGCCTCCGACTGGGAGGAGACCCAAAGGCAGACCCAGAACACGCTGGAGGGTTTATATATCTCATCTGGCCTGGAAACGCCTCGGGATCCCCCAGGAAGAACTAGAGAGTTGCTGGGGAGAAGGGGCCCTGGAGAGCTCTGCTTAGCCTGCTGCCACTGCAACCCGGGCCGGATAAGTGGAAGAGAACGGATGGATAATAATAATAGTAATATAAGAACAATAATAAGGGTAATAATAATCACGGCAATAGTGATTATACCCGACGAAATGCCTGAGCCCGTTAGGGACAGTTTTAAGCTACTGAGTAGAAATGTGTTTTTAGATTACTCTTGAAGGTCTCAATAGTGAGGGTGAATCGGATGGTGGGAGGGATAGAATTCCATTCCAGAAGAATTATCAAATGTGATCAAAAGGCTTGGAACCCCAGGCCTAACAACGCTGACTGGAAGGGACCTCCATAGGGCATTTATCACATTTTGTTTTGCTAGTTTGAATTGGCCAGACGGTTTCATAATGAAAAACACCTGTACAGTGGTTTACATCCAATTAAATGGGTATAAACTCGCACAAACACGCAAATGTAAACAAAGACGGGAAATTAAGAGATAAATCATTACCAGAAAATTTAGCTGACAACAGGAAATGTAATGTTTTGTGGAACACAGGAAATTGCATATATTAAAAGGCAAACAAAAAACAGTCTACCTGTGAACAGATGACTTGCGGGTCATATCCTTTGACCTCAAAATGAACAGCCGTGACACCGACCGCCCAGAGCAGACATCCCACAGATAATCCCAGCATGTTGTCACCCGATGCTCTCCTGTGAATCACCGGGACCCTGCTCCCAAGTAACCTCTCCCAGAAGGAATGTAGGCGGAGACGGTGGCCGAATTACCTTCAGCAAAGGAGATATCATGTTGCCATGGGGTTAGGTGTTTATTTCAAGACCAAATCAAATACGTATTTCATGCTAGTTCAACTACCTGATCTAAACCCGCTTTGAAAAGCGTTCTACACTGGTGTGTTGCAGGGTATCGCTAGATCTATAATATAATCTAAGAAGTAGGCCTATCCACTCACCCACGGCCCGGTGCCCCACCCGAGTATCATTTCACAATTTTGGACGTGACAGTTCACAAACGGTATCAGGCTATTCCCCTGGATTTACATTTTTCTGCCTTGAACATTCTGCGCTGTTGTTGGACTAAAGAACAATTTCTCGTTTGCACGGTATTCCCTAGCAAGCAAACGACAGCAGCACTGACACATGTGAAGGTAAAATATATAGGACTTGTTACTGTTTAAATTTGTTACACCTCTTTAACTCTTTAACTAGGAATACGCGAGGAATACGTGAGGCGTTGGTACGTTAGGTTAACATAAAATACGTTTGGCTACTTACTGTGCTTTTTAATATTCGTGGTTGATCCAAAACGGAACACCAAATCCATGATCCTGAGAATTATACGTGACAAGAATACACTTCCTTAGGGTGAACCAACAGGAATGGTAGGCGGTTTGACTATTCCTGTGGGTATCAATGGTTAGTCCCTCCCTCTCCCACACACCACACACAGTGACACACCCATTTATTGATCACGTAAACTCCATTATGTGTGTTTTGGAATGTATCTTTGCCAAATCACTTCATCATACTACATACTTGGTATGTATTAGCAGAATTGTTTGCACTTAATCATTTCTATGTTATTAGTCTCTGTTTAATGTTCAATGTTAGGCACCGATTGCACAAAAGCACATTTCTTGTTTGCAAAAGGTAAGGTAATAATGCAGTTTCTGATTCTGATTATGAAGTATCGTGTTTGGCCCAGTTCTTCAAGATTTATTTGCGATCAGCAATCATGTCATCCCATTCCATTGTGAGGTGGGAAGCTTGCGGAAACACACTTAGTGTGTTTGTGCATCTGCAACACTGAAGCTCCTTTTCGCAACTTTGGGTAGAAAAGACAGCTAGTAGGCTCTTCTGTGATTTCTGTATTTGCCTTCTGGCCTCTTGCTGAATACAGACTTAGGAAAATACTTCTTGTTCTCCGCTGCTGGTTCTCAGGGTTCTAAGCCACGCCCCCTGTGGCTGGCACGCTAGGAACAACAGGGATACATTAGGCTTGGCTCGCAGCTTCACCTTAGCCCTTAAGGCAGGGGTGTCAAACTCAATTCCATCCTGGAACACCAGCGTTATGGTTGCCCTCAAAGGGCCGGTAAGACGAAATGAATATATGTACTCTTTATCATATAACACAATTGCATCTGCATTTGATGATTATTGGTTGTAGTAATAACTTAATTAATAACTAGCTATGAAAGCAGAAGTCTAGGAAACATAATTGCAAGCAGACATTCAACTATTGTACAATTTAGGGCTGAACGGGGAACATCATTCAAGCTGGGAAATATAGTCCCAGTCAGGCCACACCAGTCCCAGGGGGATTCTTAAATGATGTTCAAAATATTAGTCATTGTTACAAATAAATATTGAGTAAAAGCAGAATACTGCATTAAACATGTATTGACACACACACACACCAAATACCCCTATATTGCAACGCTTACAGTAAGAGACGCATCAATCACTCTCATCCACTCTAAGGCTTACGGTGAAACGTCCTTCCCACCCCACGTCACTGTTTGGTTGACGAGGTAACTTCTCTCCGTGTCTGAATCTGGTGCTGACGAGATTCAGACACGGAGGAACGGACATTATATGCATTGTCCTGCATTCTGGTGATTTGTTTTGGCCTGGTCTGCCTCTCAGTGGACTGACTACAGGCTTTTTTTTTTCAATCTGCGACCTGCGGACCATATAGACGACCAGGCCACCGGGAGTTCCCGGTGCTCCTGATGGCCAATCCAGCCTGATAAGCAAGTTATATTCTTTGTGAGCTCTCGCCTGGCCCGCGGGCCTTGAGTTTGACACATGTGCCCTAAGGCAACGCAAAGACGGCGTAGGTTACACAAAATAGATTAGTTGTGTTATTAAAACTCTAGTTCAATGATTGTAGGCGTAGCCATCTAGTTTTCCACCTGTTGTACGCTCCATTGCTGAAAGATTATTGTCAAGCACGAGTGACACTCGGTGTGGCCTTATATACACAGTGCCATCGAAAATGTGGGTAGGGCCCACGTTGGTTGGTACATTGTTGAATTTTCAGTGCACACAGGGGACAAGCCCATGAGGCGAACATTCAAGATTCAAGAAATGTAATTGTCACATACACATTACAAGATATACAGTGAAATGGAAAAAGTGGCGATGCCCAGCGGAATGTGCAACAGAACAATACAAATGTCACAAATATCACAATTGAAGGGAAAGAATCAAATATAATAATTTTTTATAATAATAATAATAATTAGCGGACGGACAACCCCCGTCTTTATTGTCGCGGTCACGCCATGCATGTACACCCGTGCACGGTGGCCCTCCCAGTCCACCCCACACACACACACACACGCAATAAAAGAATTTAAAAAAAAAAAAATGTAAAAAAATAGGTGCCGCCGTGATATTGTTCCACCGCTTTTATCCCATCCATGGCCATCTTCCTCCACGGTCAGGCCAGGAGTGGTGGGCAGCTAGTGCAGCGCCCGGGGACCACCTTGATCCAACCGCCACTGGTCAGGCGACGGTCTTCTTCCATGTTTTTAGAGGGGTTATATATACAGTGTGTATATATGGAGGAACCCCAGGGAGCACATGGAAACTCCACACAGAAAGGGCTATTCACGAAATCCCAGCACTGAAGACATGGGGAGAACCAACCATGTCCCAGGCGGGAATCGATCCCAGGACCTTCTAGCGGTGAGGCGACAGCACTACCGACTGTGCCACCGTGCCCCACCATTTACAGTGCCACAACATTTACAGTCTTTACAACAAAAGGAGCAGCTTTTAGGTAAATAAATAGCAAGCAAAACAACAAAAGGCATATAAACAAGTAGGCATATCAACAACAAGGCAATGTAAAAAATGTGGTATCAATTTATGTGCATGGGAGTGAGCAGTTGGGGGGGTCAAAATGAGGTCAGAGTTCACAGTCCTGAAAGAAACTCAGTTCTCGTCTCTCTGTTCTAGCAGCATTCTAGCAGGCCCACCACCACTGTGTCGTTCGCAAACTTGACAAAGGTAATGGAGCTGGACCTGGCCACACAGTCATGTGTGTAAAGGGAGTACAGTAGGGGGCTCAGGATGCACCCTTGGGAGGATTCTGTGTTCAGCGTGAGGGGTCTGGAGGTGTGTTTGCCCACTCTTACCACCTGGGGCCTGGTGGTTAGGAAGTCCAGGATCCAGGCGCACAGGGTGGTGTTCAGACCCAGCCCAATCGTCAGGAAATCGTATGGAAATCGTCAGCTGCTTCCGTTTCCTGGGACTACAGATCTCAGACAAGCTTGCGTGGACCCACAACAAGGGGTTACGTTCAGGAAGGCACACCAGCTCCCCTAACCCCTATGGTGCCTCAGGAAATGCATTATAAGCACACAAAAGCTTATTAACAGCTACCGTGGCACCATAGAGAACGTTCTGTCAGGTGGTGTCACTGTGTGGTATGGTAATACCACTGCTCAGGACAGGAACGTTGTCCAGAGGGTCATCAGGATGGTGGAAAAGTTTGCCCAGTGTGCATTCGAACAGCAGCATTTGAACCAGGACATGCAGGTTCAAGAACTGTTTCTACCCACCTACTGAACTGCTCATCATTTAATTAGTGGACTTTTTTGGGCTATTGGATAATTGGAATTTTATCTGACTATTGGACTGATTGTTGGACGTATAATTACACTAAACTTGCACTATTGGATTATCGGTCTGTTGTTGGATTTATGGATTTACACTATTGGATTACTTTTCATTCTGGCTATTATTGGATTTTCTGGTCTATTGGACAATTGTATTATTGGACTATTATTGGACTTACAGGTCCTGTAACCTGGAAACTCACCTTCAATTACACACTCGGCTACATAGCCTGAAGGCACTCTCACTTTACTGTACTGCACTAGTCACTATCATTATGCTGTATCATCACATGTTGCTGCTACTATCTACTAGCTGTTACCATTTTTATGCTACTATTACAATATTACATATAACATATTACAGCCAGAGTATTACTTTTTACCGTACTTTACCTCCAAGGCATTCTCTGCAGATGTTAACCAACACTGTATTCTTGGTGCAGGACTCCAACTGTAGTCCAAAATGTCAGTGCTGTCAAAAATTGTAATATGTAAGTTTCATCATACATGCACTCATTAAATCAGTAGGCCTAGTTGCAATTAAAAGAAAGAAAAGCCATATGGTTATTTGACTCGGAGAACCAATAGAACTCAACCAACTTACTCGGAAACAGCAAATGTCTTGCCATTCACCATCAGGGCTTTGGATGGTGCCAACATCCTCTCATAAACGACAGGTGGGAGAGCTGCAATGCATTAACAAACCTTCAAACAATGCTTGGTTTCAACAGATCAACTGCATTTATCACATAGACATGTTTTAAAGACAATAATCAAAAACACAAAGAGCATATTTGAGTTACCTAAAAGCCCTTCAACTTTGTCGCCAGAAACCTGACTGACGACTGGCCAGAGAAATGTCCTACCCTTTATTTCATGAAGCAAAACGATCAACTGCATGTCTCCGATTATTACATGCGTATTGTTCTCACTCTGAATCAGTTTTCCCCTATAAAAACACAAACAGTTTTTCTATCTTGACATTGGGAGAAAAAAGCGTAAAAATACCATACATATATTTTGGTGTCACCAAACTTGTTTCATTTGTAAAATGTGTGTTTTTCACCTTTCTATTCTGATTGTATTCTGCTCCCATAGAAATGCTGTGACATTGTGTCCCTCCTGCACATGTATATGGTCCTGGTCAAGTCAATATGTTGGTTTTTGTTGTGTATAACAATCCTTTTGAAGCCACCATTGGGGAATGAATCAAGTTGACCGTTCATAGAGAGCTCTAGTACAGAGTGGATACACAGTAGCCATGTCATATATAAAAGTATGCAATCTTTTTTATACATTAAAAATAAATAAATACATATTCAAATATGATTTTGTGCCATTTTTTAAACTCAGTAGTGACCTCTTTTGGGATTGTGCAGTAGTTTCAAAGAGATGGACGCATCAACGTCGTAACAAAATGGAAAGCTGCTATTCACTGTTCTTCGAACAAACCTCTGGAGAACAGGAGCTATACAGAAACAGACCAAAATAATGAGGAAATATAACACAGAAATATCACCAAGACCAAGATGGCGGCGCGTGAACAACGCGAGGCTCAGCGTCTCTCCAGATTTAGCACTGCATTTTGTTGTACTGGTATGCGTACTCTGTGCAATGACAATAAATTTGAATCTAATCTATCTAATCTAATGTTGTATTGCATATTCACTACTATTCTAGTTCTCTATTACTATTAATTTCACATCCTATTTATAGCTAAACACTTTCACACTGTGAGAAAGTGTTTCAATTGTCAATGTCAAACAGGTCATATCAGATCCATCATGAAGATAGATTGGCGATGCAGTGTAGAAGAACAACATTAGAAAAAAACAAAACCTCACGCTGAGTGGGGGAAGTCTCAACCTCATGCTGAGTGGGGGTAGTCGCAGTGTACATTTGACTTGGATGTCTGTCCCAATCCAATGCAAAATCCGGTAAATTCAATAAAGGCCCTAAATGTAAATGTAAAATGAAATGCTGATTTTGCACATGACAGCAAGTTAGACAAATAGTACACAGCATGAGCTGATTTATTCAGAAATTGTTTTCAACAAAATAGAGTACAGTCAGCAGATGCGAAAAACACTTCCGCCTCAGAGGACGCTGGCGTTTCATGTCGCCGCTTCTGTCGCCGCTTCTCAGCCAGTTTCTTTTTGAGTTTAAGTATTTCTTTCTATGCTAACTTAAGTTCACTACTCATACTTCCATCAGCACGAAGATTGTGGATTTCTGTTTTTCGTTTCGGACTTACCCTCTCTGCCGATCAGCTATTGGAGTAATGTTGTTAGCATCCGCAGCCCAGCTGTTAGCATCCGCAGCCCAGCTGTCAGGCTATCCCTGCTAGCCAGCGGGATTCCTTCTTCTTGGATTTTTTAATTTTTTAATTTGAATTTTTTTTCACCCCTCGATGTTTGGATTATTCCCAACTGGATCGACACCTGGACTGTCCGCGACTTCTCTCCTACTCCTGCCATTGCACGGCCGGCTGCTGCTGTCCGAGGCTGGGCTTCTCGTTCTCGGCTCGTAAGCTTGCTGGCTATCTGCTGCTGTCGATATGGTGCTCAAATACTCCTCTCTCGTTCTTCGGAGGTTTTCATGTACAGCTGTGCCTATCTGTCTGGATGTTATTAAGTCACTTGGACTCTTGCAACGGCCCCGTTACATACACAGAGCATCCCGATATAAGTTTATTTACCATTCCACTAATGCTATTCCTGCAATATCATCCGCTGCGCACTTCCGTGTTGCACGACGTCATCACAACATACATCACGTGCGCCCTAGCTGTCTGAAGCCCTTGATCTGCGCTGACAGTATCACTCCTCCCATCCTGCCTGTCTCCTCTACAGCTACCTTCATGCTGCTCAACACTGGCTCCCTAAATAATAAAGCACTGCTGAGCCATGATATTATTACCGACAGAAAACTAGATTTTCTGTGTCTAACAGAGACATGGCAAAATCAGCTGGACTTTCTGACACTCAATCAAGCTACTCCCCCTGGATATTTGTACCTCCAGAAGCCCCGCTCCACAGGCCGTGGCGGTGGGCTAGCTGTTATCCACTGAGCTGATATCCGGGTCAAGGAAATTACTGCACCAGACATAACATCTTTTGAGTGTATCATTTTCTCACTCTCTGGGTCTCCTCAACTTCGGATTGTCCTCATTTACCGCCCTCCCAAGGCCTCCACCACCTTCATGTCCGAGCTCACTGAGCTACTGACCTTGATCTGCTCCAACTCTCCATCTACCCTCCTGCTGGGAGACTTTAATATCCATGTGGACTCCTCCAGTTGCAGCTTCGCTGCTGAATTCCTGTCACTGTTGGACTGTTTTAATATCACGCAGCATGTCCAAGGCCCCACCCATGCCAAAGGTCACACTTTGGACCTTGTCTGCTCCACTGGTACCCCCTCCCCCCTCTCATCTGCAGTGCCTGGACCTGGCAGTATCAGACCACCATGCCATCCTCTTCACCGTTCCTGTCCCCCTGCTCATGCGGCGCCCCGGACGCACCATCAC
>OMOU01079787.1:0-12668 GCA_900312585.1 Malacocephalus occidentalis
GGGGGGGATCCTGTGCTCAGGCTAAGGGGTCTGGAGGTGTGTTTGCCCAGCCTGATCACCTGGGGCCTGGCCTGGCGGTTAGGAAGTCCAGGATCCAGGCACACAGGGAGACAGCTTTTCTGGTGTTCATCCTCATCAGAGCCCTCCTCCCGTAGTGCTCGGTCACTGTAGTATGTTTTTAACTAGTTAATACACGTCCAGATATGCCGTCGGGACCTGCAACTTTTCTGGTGTTCACCTTCGTTATCGTAGTGTTTCATTAATTGCTAGTGTGTTATTAACATCACAACTTTATTATTCGTAATGTTATTTGTGATGTGTTATCTATCATATAATGTGCAATAATCTATTCTAGAATGAATCAATAACATATCGTCTATGTTATGTTTGGGTGTAGAGGATACTGTGTTACATTTTAATGTCTCTCTCTCTGTCTTTCTGTGTGTGTGTTTGTGTGTGTGCCTCTCTCTCTCTCGCTCTCTCTCTCTCTTCCAGGGGAGAGGAGGGGGGAGGGGGTGAAGGCAGTAGACGTGCTGACGGTGCTGAGAGAAAAAGTAGCCTTTGTTTCAGGTAACACACAAACCTAGGGCTGTGCCATATCGTATTGTTTATCGCAACAGGCCCTCCCCACGATGAGAATGTTGTCATACTGTGGTAATGACGACAGTTGATGACATGTTTACATACACGCCGCAGCATGAGCATGTAGAAGAAGAACAAGCATGGCGGAGTCCCAAACTTAGGCGAGGAGCATGAGGATGCATGAGGTGTGTCGTGGCAGGTTACAAACAGCACTGTCTCCAGTGGAGATTTATGCATCAACAGTGTTTCCCATACATTGATTTGTTTGTGGCGGCCTGCCACAATATCAACATTGTCCGTCACATATTGATAAAAAAAGGTTTTACTGTTTAAAAAGTAGTGCATTGATTTGCTCAGCATCTCTTTGCCCCGAGCTCTCTCCCCCTCTCGCTCACACACACACACGCACACACACACACACGCACACACACATACACGCACACACACACACGCGCACACACACACACACACACACGCACACGCACACACACACACACACATTGGCAACGAAACCGTTATGTGTAGTGTGAACTGCTTGTGACGTTGCTCGCCGATGCGTTGGAGGATATATAGCGCGTTAAATATCTGGGCTCTCATTTATAAAACATTGCGTAGGTTTCATACTAAAAGTCGCCGTACAGCCAAAAGCCGGACATAGCGTGCAGTAATACAAATCCTGATTCATAAGACATAGCGTACGCCCACATGGAAAGTGCGCACGTGGACCTGCCCCATAACCCGGCCCTCTACCCACCCACATTCTACCATAAATGGACAATTCAAAGTGAATATGAGTATTATTGCATTAAAATAACCAATAACAAGCGAGAGTAGGATGATGTCAAAGAGACAGGAACCAATCAGATGAATGCGGTGAGGTGGTGTCTCCACTCTGTGCGCCTGACAATTATACAGCAGTCGCATTCACTCCAGCGATTTTACTCCCACAAATTCTATGACCACTACAATCATACTTAGTGATATATGCATGGCATATTATGCATATTATTAAAATATATTCTCTCTATATGCTCTGTTCTGCAATGCTTTACAGCTATTTGTGTTATGTGATGATGGATCATTTTACCAGTCACTGTGCTGGGTGCTTATGAAAGGAGAGTACACAACATCACATCTCTAGTGTCCTAAGGAAATATTCATAATATACAGGGTCACATGCATGACATGTATTTCAAGTTTATCGTGTAAACTCTTCGATACCCACATGATGACATGCTGTGAAAAGCATTTGGATGCACTGTTGAGTTGTGGTTTCATCTATACATATATATATATTACAGTATTTATATATAGTGCCACAGATGGAACAAATGTAAACAACATGACTTGGAGTATTTTTAAGTTATCCTGTGCCCCATACACCGCATGACTCCAGGTATAACATTTATTTGTCAGCCACACACTGTGTTAACACCCCCACCCAATGGTTTTCCCCCCATAGCCATATCTGGCCTCGGTCGGTCTGGGTCATGGCCTTGTCGTCAAGTTTGGTCAGTCTCCGTAGTCTGTCACCCCCCACATGAACAACCCAAGAAACACTTAACATGTAATAACACCCAAAACAAATGTATCGTGCCGCCCCCCATAATCCCTCGTCCCCAGTCTGCGCACCCCCACAGTCTCAGGTGGTGAACTTCTACGGCCAACCGCGGGGGTCACCACATTGCTGATGAAATATTGAACAGACTTTGAGTTGGCTATAGGTTAGGCTATATCTTTTCAAATAAAACAATGCTTATCTCGTATTTATGGCTCACTACTGGCGCAATTAGAAATAACATATGAATGGTTTGAATGTTAATGATAACGTGTATCTATCCATCCATCCATCCATCCATTTGCTTCCGCTTATCCGGGGCTGGATCGCGGAGGCAGCAGGCTAAGCAGGGCTCTCCAGGCTTCTTTATCCCCAGCAACACTTTCTAGCTCCTCTGGGGGATTCCGAGGCGTTCCCAGGCCAGATGAGATATATAATCCCTCCAATGGATTCTGGGTCTGCCCCGGGGTCTCCCCCCAGTCGAATGTGCCCGGAAAACCTCTAAAGGGAGGCGCCCGGGAGGCATCCTGCTCAGATGCCAAACCACCTCAGCTGACTCCTTCCGATGCGGAGGAGCAGCGGTTCTACTCCGAGCTCATTTCGGCCGCTTGTATCCGCGTTCTCGTTCTTTTAGTCACTACCCACAGCTCATGACCATAGGTGAGGGTTGGAGCGTAGATGGGCCGGATGCTGCACCAATCTGTCTGTCCATCTCCCGCTCAATTTTTCCCTCACTCGTGAACAAGACCCCGAGATACTTGAACTCCTTCGCTTGGGGCAGCAACTCACTCCCAACCTGGAGGGAGCACTCCACCGTTTTCCGGCAGAGAACCATGGCCTCAGACTTGGAGGTGCAGACTCTCATCCCGACCGGTTCACACTCGGCTGCAAACCGTCCCAGTGCATGCTGGAGGTCACGGTCTGATGTAGCCAACAGAACTACATTGTCTGCAAAGAGCAGGGATGCAATTCTGAGGTCCCCAAACTGGACACTCTCCTCACCTCGGCTACGCCTTGAGATTCTGTCCATGAAAATCGCAAACAGAATTGGTGACAAAGGGCAACCTTGGTCCAACACCCACTGAGAGCATGCTTGAATTTGTGCCGAGAATACAGACACAGCTCTCACTTTGTTTGTACAAGGACTGAATGGCACATACTAATGGCCCCGGCACCCCATACTCCCGCAGTACTCCCCACAGGATTTCCCGGGGGACACGGTCATAAGCCTTCTCCAAGTCGACAAAGCACATGTAGACTAGATGAGCAAACTCCCGTGCCCAACGTGGATCTATAACATATTAAATGGGTGAGAGGCATAATCTGCCTCACCACCTGCATCGCCAATTTCCCTTATCTCTAAAAATAGTGCATGCAAGGGTCAGAGTTAACAGACAGGTGCGCAGTTTTTTTTTCTTTGTGTGGAAAGTGTCGTATGCTGATTTCAGGCCCCATTTTGAGCATATGCTACGGTTATAAATGATAGCCCTGGACCTGTCGAGAGTTGAACCCATGTAGAACATACAGAAAATCGTTGCTTAGTGCGGCTGTGGGCCCCAGTGCCACCAGCGCAATGAAAATGTTCATGTAATACTGTTAAAATGTATATTTGATACTTTGAGCGGATGACAATTGCATTGTCAAGAAATATTCATTTAGATAATAAAAATGTGCCCAATATAATCTGACTTTCAAGATTCAAGATCTTGGAAAACCAGGAAAACCAACAGTATCATGTAGGATTGCTAAGTGGATGTCATCCAACACTGTGTAACACTGGTAACTCCAGGAAAATTACACAGCTGTGTCAAATTCGAGGCATTTTTACCGCTCCGCTCCCCTTGTCATTGCCTGTCAACGCTTACCACGCCCCTCGTAGCTCATAAAGGTTAAGGTTGGCTACTAAGCTACTTCATTTTTCGATCAGAAATTGTTTATTTGGCCTCTAGGTGGCTCTGATTAGTAATTAATCTCTGCAAACATACAGAAAAGCATACATCATACATCAAGCATACAAATTGCTCTTGCATCTTAAATCACCTCTCAGTAGAGACATTTTGGATGAAGTGGCTCCCTGTTCAAACTAACCTCCGTCAAATTACTCTCGGTTGCAAAGACTTCAAAACTGATTTTAACAATATGGTTAAGGATACGTGGGCTTCTTACTTTGCTAGCCTAATATCCCCCAGTAAACTAAATCTTACTTGACAACATTGTCATTGTTGTGCCCCTGATGTGCCTGTATTTTCAAATGAGGATTGCAGTAACTTTCTCACCTTCTTTGTGGATAATGTTAGAGATTTTAGGGCAAGCAACTAGAGGCCTATATCCAAGTTGCCTCTTATTTCCAAAATGTTAGCAAAAGTTGTTGCCAAACAGTTCACCGCTGTTCTGAATGCACACAACATTCTTGATAAGTTCTTCTCAGAGTCTCCAATGATATCATGATGTCCTCTGATGTGGGTGAATGCTGGTGATCGCAGTGATACTGGTGATCACTGCATTCTGATCGAAAGGCTTAGGTAGTTGGTGGGTGTCTCTGGGAGCGCCCTGGACTGGTTCTCCTCCTGCCTCTCGGATAGGAGTTTTTTTCTGTTGCTTGGTCCCTACATGTCTGCAACTGCTGCCTTATCCTGTGGTGTGCCCCAGAGTTCTGTTTTAGGTCCGATCTTATTTTCTTTGTATATGCTTCCCCTAGGACTGATTAATAGCAGGTTCAAAGGTGTCGCTTATCACTGCTATGCTGATGATATTCAGCTCTATTCTTGTCTGTCTCAACTGTCTGTTTTGCATGACTGTCTGATTGCCATTAAAGACTGGATGGCCAACAGTTTTCTGCAGCTTAAGGCAGACACGGCTGAGGTTCTTATTGCTTCAGACAGTATCGTTTCCAAGGTTGCTCAATGCATTGGGTCCCTTTCCTCAAAAGTACGTTTTCGACTTGGTGTTATGATTGATGAAGCTATGTACTTTGATCAACGCTGTGGGAATGTGTGGTGTATGTCTTAGTGGCTGGCTTAATTGGCCTCAACTGTCTGGGGGGGTGGGGCTGCAAGCCTGTAGTGCATTGGCTAATCAGTGCACCACAGGTTAAGTCAGCCATGTATGTGGCATTGTAGCACTGACTATGCTACAAACACATTAAGTCATAGTCCTGTATATGTTACGGCCATCTTAGAAACAATAATGACAATAATTGACAATAATTCAGGTCAGTTGTGTCACAAGCTGAGTTGGAGATGATTATTCATGCCTTTTTATCATCCCACCTGGACAGGCTGTTGACTAGGTCCAGCAGAACATCTCACATCACTCCCATCTTAGCTTCCTTACACTGGCTTCCTATCAAGTTTAGGATTCAATTTAAGATTCTTGTTGTTAAATATAGAACCTTGCATGGTCAGGCACCAGTTCACATCTGCAATTGAGCTTTTGAAATTGTGGCACCTACACTGCTGAATGCACTTCCACTGGACTGACTGTTCATCTGTTCAGACTGGCCTTTTTCTAGCCTCTTGTCTCTGTATTTCTGTTTGTTATGTCTTGTGTTTTTATGTTTTATTGTTACGATGGGATTGTCTTATTTTACTCCTGCGCAACACTTTGTGGCTTTGTCTGTGAAAAGTGCTATATAAATAAACTTTACTAAAATGTAAAGTTGGGGGCAGAAAATACAAACCTCCTGAAAACCCCTCATGCCCCCCTGTGGTGCCAGGCCTGGCTTCTCTCCAATACCCGCTGTGTATAACGCTGTGTTCTCTAAAGCTGCAGTCGAGGCTAATTCATTCATTTGACATCACTGAACAGCCACTGATGTGAATTTGCAGTCATTCGATTAAGTCAAGAACCACTGTTGACTATGCTGTTGTTGTATGGTATGCAGCACGCTATGATGTCTATAGTGTTCTAACAATTAACTTTTGCTGAGCACACTAGTAGTTCACCGTAACATACATGCATACAGAACTTCACCACATATCTTTCCCCACATCATGCATTGAGCTAAAAGCTAACTTAATTTACCTTGGCTGTAAAGTAAGGTGCGGTGGTCATGAATATGACTCAGAAGATCATGATTTTGTTTCTGCATGCTCTGCAGACAGGGTAACGATCTTCAATCAACTTTCCGTCAGCACTCTTGAAATAACCAAAATGCATCCAGTTTTAATCCTCTTAGATGGATTAAATTATCTGGAGTGCTGTCACCGCCTTCTGTCATATAGTCTGACATTGACTATTGGTTACTTTAGTTGATACTGGTCAGTTTTAGTGCCGTAATCAACCACAAAACTAAAACTGGTGGGTAAAACTGCTAGGAGTTTATTCCTCACAGCTTTTGGCTAAGCTTTGGCTGAGCTGAAGCCCCAGCTTACACTGTAAAAAAAGTATGCAAACTCATTGCCTCAGAAATATTAAATTAAGTAAACTTAAGATGCTGAGTTATATGTAGTTCAACGAATGCAAACTTTTAACGTTTTTGTAACTGAAAAGCCATGCTTTATGCCATGCTTTTTCATGTTGTGTGCACTGCTTGATACAAATTGAACCCTACTTAAATCAATCACTAACTAAAGTAAAACTTTAAGTTCTACTCACAATTTTTTTTTCTGGTTCATTTAAGTAAAACAAACTAATTTCGTTGACATGAGAGAATTAAGCTATAACAATTACAACACTTAATATTTGATCGATAAACACATTGTGGAAACTATAACAATCCCCTAAAAACAATCAATTGAGAATACTCATTGGATTGATTCAGCTGCAAATGTGGGCTGAACAATGAACAAAATATAAAACATTAGCTCAAACAACAAACTTTGATATTGAACTGCACAACATGTGGTTTGATATTGAATTCCAGAACAAAGCATTTAAAACCAATCAAACATTGTGTCCCAAACCGAGCATCGGTCGTAGGATTCCACACTACAATCACTCCCTGGGTTCTCCACGTATTTGTATGACAAAGAACTTCAACATGAAATTAAATTAAATTAAATTAAATTGGTCCAGACCCTCAAAGAACTCTCCCTCAAGATTCCTTCTGGCAATTCTGGTAAACTCAGCAAAAACCTGAAAAGGTAGAGCGGGGGAGTGGTAGGAAGATAACCAGCATAAGTAGACATAGATTGGATTTATAACAGTTGTACAAACTAGCAACCAATATAGCTTACAAGATATAAAGACAAGTTACACTTTTATCTTGCTAAAATATAATACTACTTTCAAACAAATCAGACTAGCGTAGATACTACTTTCTAACCAACACAAAATATTGATTTGTAGAAACACCTTCCAGGTACTATTTAGGAGAAAACATAGACGCTTACGTGTCTCTCTGTGAAGAGTGCTGGCCATCGTACAACCATGTACTGTACAGCAGGCTCCTGGTTTACTATCTCACGTCTGCATAGTCAGAATGTTTGGTCTATCATTTGTGAGATGAGAGTGCCATTTAGTCGTATTTTCTTCATTTCCTCCACAAGAACCAATGAAACAAGCCATTTTCAAGGCTTGTTTCGTTATGTCCTTGAGGCAAATTAGGCAGATAATTTGCTTCACCTCATTTTGGGCATTTTAGATTCTTGCTTGACGATTCTCCCTCTGGGTTGCCTTTACTTCTTTTACCCCCTTTGATGGCTACATCCTCACATCCGGCTTGCGAATCAGTGCTTGTGCAACACCACTGATGTCATCATTTTCAGGATAAGCTTTGAAACTGTACATTGTCTCAGCAAGCTTCTCAAGTATGTCATATTCCATATCTCTTGGTGGAGTCATACGTGTTCCATCTTTCAGAAAGGCAAGATCTCTTTGTCTAAGTCTGTATGCAACATCAACTGAGAAATTGGGTATCTCAAAGATACCTTATCAATGGTGATGTTCCAGAAGTCAGTGTCTGCTGTGCTGCAGTCACTGTCTGGTGTTATGCAGGGTGATGACAGGGCTGTTAATTGGAGAGTCACGAGAGGGATGACTTTCAGCTTAGCTCTTTCAGACAAATCTGTTATTTCAGTCAAATTGCAGAGGGCATGATTGAAGTCTTGATCTTCATACTGCAGTTTAAAGTCATACTGCAGTGACAGTTTCTCCTTCAGTTGCAATTCAGTAGTTCTTCAATGGAATCTGGTCTCTCATTTAAAGTTAACTTCGTGATATCATCTTCAGTGACAGCAACTCTCTTTGGTCCATTGTAGCAATGTCTATGATTACCACAATGCCACGTCTGTGGCTTTTCCTGTGTTCTTCCGGAATGACGGAGAGGATGGAGTTGCTTCCCAAAATAAATATATTTTAATAAAGAACAAAGCGCATTTAAAGGACAATGCTAGGCAATAGTACATGAAGTCAATGTATTCCACTGGGTTGCAGAGTGTAGAGAGGGGTCCAACAGAGGAGTCCTGGTGGAGTGTCTCCGGCGTCCCCAGTTATTAAATAGCATTTCGTTAATTGCACTCATTCGCTACAGCTGCATTACATTCCAGCCATTTTTTGCCGCTCCGCTCCCCCTATCATTGCCCGATATCACTAACCACACCCCTCATGGCTCACATCCATATTGATAACATCCTGAGAAAAAGAGAGAAATCCAACTTTTCAGTGTTTATATCACTCAGCATAATATGTGATATGTAAGTGTTACAAGCTGTTTGCCTCTCACTCTGTAAAGTGACAGGGGGAAAAGATCATTCAGGCCAGACAACTGGGTGATCAAGAGGGTGTCCAAATGACTGCTACAGAGCTCACATGCTCTAAGATGCTCATTATACCATAAGGTCATATGTCTGCAGACAAATATTAGGTCTGTATTGATCACCACAATCAAGCTCCAACCGAAATGCACTGTACTTAATGCCATCTATGCATACAGAAGACGCTACAAGGACTGTGTTCTGCTGTGCATTTTTGTGATAGAGACAGTTCTGCACATTTTCAGGAAATTAAGCAACCATCACAGACTTTACTTTATTTATTTCAACAGATGGCTTGAAAAAGGAGGTGGTAGCTAAATTGAATTTTCTGGTGTCTGGCAGCTAAATAAGGGCTATGTTCTTGAAATTGTGAGCGTGACGCACAACTTCAAAACACATTGTCCACACATCAGATAATGGACCAAAAGTTTTAATTCATTGAGGGTAGTGCTCAATGTAGTGGTGCTTTGGCCGTAGTTTTTTGTTCATTAAAACCTCCCAAGTTTCACCCCCCTCAGGAATGTGATGACCAGTCAGTAATAGCAGAAGTTCCTGTGGAGGAAGAGTTATTTGTGATGAGCTGGGGTTGGTTTGTTCTGTCTGAAAATGTATATGGAAACTTCTTAATGGCCAGATTCAGTGTTTCAAGTGGCCTTGTGCCTTCAAGCACACTTCAGCTGGAACAACGCCCTCCAGAAGATCATGAAAAAGGTCTGGCGGGAAACCATCAACAACATGAAAATGTTCCAAGTTGTCACTACGTGGGCAGCTTGTTTTCACACCATATTGTTGAGCCATGATAGAATCGTGCAATACATCTTGCACGTCTGTCGTTATTTTCTTTTGTTCTTGGTTGGAATGAGCCTGTCTGTAATTCCACGTGTCTCCTCTTGCTTGGCCATACAGAATCGATACATCTGACTAATTGTGAAGCTTTCAAAGCACCCTCTCAAATAATGGGCATCTAAATTGTCTGCTGCAACAAATAACACAGTGCCTTTTATGCTGGCTGAATTTGACCATAGCCATAGTCTTTGATGTTCTTGGCCTTGTAAAGCAAAGCAAGCTGAATGGAATGAAGAGAGGCGTGATATTTAGGGTGCAGATTGCCAAGTACCCAGTAGATGGCACATAGCTTATGTTTCTTTCTGGAGGTTCCCAAGGGGTTAGCCACCTCAAAATCATCGATGTACAAGCAAAGAGCAATCCTGAACTCTTCCTCTGTCAAGAGAGAATTGTCTGTAAAGTGGGAACCATCCCTGTGAGATTTGTATCCCTGTGACAAATTTGTCTCATGTGACATGGCCTTCTGCAAAATGTCTCCATTGCTTAGCAATGAAGAGAAGAGCGATATTTAGGGTGCCGATTGCCAAGTACTCAGTATTTGTTTATATACGCCTGGCACTGAACAAGACAGCAAAACGGTAGAAGGGTAGAATATATACTCACCAAATCAGCGTGTCAAGCACAAGAATCGCGGGAATACCGAGAAAAAAGACTACTGTGTCCACCTTCACCTGGGCTTGTTCCAGCATGTTCCAGAAAATGTTGGCACCAAGTCGATGAGCGCTGATCTGCGCATGTCTTAATGTTTTTGAAACGTTAACTTACTGTTTCTAAAATACTCCAACTCAATAAAATTGAGTCGGTCAACTTTTTCGATCCCAAGTAACTGATTTAAAATGAGTGTTAACAACAAGTTCATAAAAACTGAGTCAGGTGCACTAAGTATTTGTAATTCATTTGTATGTTAGTCTTGGCAGTGTAATTGTTATGGTTCGCTACTGCAGTATACAATAACGCCAATCAGTCTAGCATAGCCCTAAAGCCATCATTACAATGTGTTGTCATAATTGCTATCAAAGTGCACAAACTATAACAAATACGGTACGTTGAAATACCTCTAAATAAGCATTCTATCAATGGTGGATTACGGTTTGATGTACTGAAAGATGCTGATTAGACAGCATGATTATTACACCGGTGTGCCTTAGGCTGGTCACAGTAAAAGGCCACTCTAAAATGTGCAGTTTTATCACACACTCAAATATTATTTCATATTTTGTAAATTTTTATACTGACTTATACTGAATATTTTTAATTCGTGCTTGTCTTTTTTACTGTACATATTGTAAATATTCGGATGCTGATCCCTCCAATTTGTGTTATCAGTCTGAAGTATTCTTTTGCACATACCACTGGGCATCGTCACTTCTCATTTCACTGCATATTCTGTATGTGTATGTGACAAATAAACTTCGTGAATCTTTTTTTTGTGAGACTGTTAACTGGGGTACACAGGAACTTAGTTAACAGAAATTATATTGCGGTAGATGGGGATAACACTACAAATCGGGATCCTCTCTCAGCCTTGAGTAGGGTTTAATTAGGTTTGCTTAGGGTTAATTAGGTCTCATTCTTTTTCAGCATAGAATTGTTGAATCTAATTTCACCTTTACAGGTGGGAGGGACAAAAGAGGCGGACCTATTCTTACATTTCCTGCCAGGACCAATCATGATCGAGTGAAACAGGAAGACCTGAGCAGATTGGTTACTTACCTGTCAACTATACCCAGGTACCTATTGCTCTCCCTACCCTAAGCTCTCTACCTCCATCAATGTACTTTTTACTCTATTATGCCAAATAAACGAATCAAAATCTGGTGTCTTCCACCCTAGTGAGGAGGTGCGTGCACGAGGCTTCACGGTGGTGGTGGACATGCGGGGCTCCAAGTGGGAGAGTGTGAAGCCTCTTCTCCGCACACTCCAGGAGTCCTTTTCCACCCACATCCACTCCGCCCTCCTCATCAAACCGGACAACTTCTGGCAGAAACACAAGACCAACCTGGGCAGCGCAAAGCTCAGTTTCGAGGTGTGTGTGTGTGTGTGTGGTTGAGTGTCTGTGTGTTTGTGTGTGTGTGTGTGTGGGTGATATCAGTTGTATCTGTGTATGTATTCAGACCAGCCTGGTGTCGGTGGAGGGTTTGTCTCGGCTGATTGACCCCTCCCAGTTGACCTCTGACCTGGGTGGGTGTCTGGAATATGACCATGTGGAGTGGACGGAGCTCCGGCTGGGTCTAGAGGAGTTCTCCGGGGCGGCCAGTCAGCTTCTGTCCCAGCTAGAGCAGCTGGACACTGGGCTGGCCTGCGTCCCTGAGCCTGAGGATGTAGAGGAGGCCCGCAGGTACAGCCAGCAGCATGGGTACACCTATATACATAGTGTACACTTTATATAGAACTATACAGTGCATCCGGAAAGTATTCACAGTGCTTCACTTTTTCCACATCTAGTTATGTTACAGCCTTATTCCAAAATAGATTAGATTAAATTGTCTCAAGGCACAAATTTGGGCAAGGGTACAGAAAAATGTCTGCTGCTTTGAAGGTCCCAATGAGCACAGTGGCCTCCATCATCAAATGGAAGAAGTTCGGAACCACCAGGACTTTTCCTAGAGCTGGCCGGCCGTCTAAACTGAGCAATCGGGGGAGAAGGGCCTTAGTCAGGGAGGTGACCAAGAACCCGATGGTCACTCTGTCAGAGCTCCAGCGTTCCTCTGTGGAGAGAGGAGACCCTTCCAGAAGGACAACCATCTCTGCAGCAATCCACCAATCAGGCCTGTATGGTAGAGTGGCCAGACGGAAGCCACTCCTTAATAAAAGGCACATGGCAGCCCGCCTGGAGTTTGCCAAAATGCACCTGAAGGACTCTCAGACCATGAGAAACAAAATTCTCTGGTCTGATGAGACCAAAATTGAACTCTTTGGCGTGAATGCCAGGCGTCATATTTGGAGGAAACCAGGCACCGCTCATCACCAGGCCAATACCATCCCTA
>OMOU01081030.1:7640-19479 GCA_900312585.1 Malacocephalus occidentalis
AAGGGGGCCGGGGGGTCCCTCTCACAGCGCGTCCCGTCTGTAAACTGAGACCCCCTGCTCACGATGAAGTTCTCCCCGGCCGACAGGCACATGAGTCTGCACTGCTCGTCCCCTGGCGATGAGGCACGCAGGACAACGAAAGCTTCAAGGTCGAAACCCTGTCCACTACTGTGCACTACGCACAGCAGTGTGCCGAGTGCTGTTTCCTGCCGTACTATTAGTATGCCGGACAATAGTTTTGCATGTTTTCGGATAAACCCGCGCTGACGGCCGACATGAGTGACGACGCGCTACAATCTCACTCAAGTGATTGCAACGAATCGGTAAAAAAACGATGTATTATGAACATGCTTTTAATTGCAAAGTTGGGGTTGCTGGTCCAGGGTTTGAGAGCTGATTCGTTATGTTGGAATAGTTTTGGTTAAGCCGGTCGCCTGCATTGTGGGTTATCCGAAATTCATTATGAATTTGGCATGAAATAGGACGCCTCTCGGGTACTTTCAGTACACGCGACACGGGAACATGATTTCAGACGTGCAGCCGGTGTGTCCACCTGTGATGAAGCCAGCGGCCGGCAGCCAAGTGTAGAACGAAGGCGTGTTGGGCTGCAGGAAGAGGGGCTGGGAGTCTGTCTGGGAGCACTGCTGGGACATGAAGTCCAGCTGGGTGCCCGCGCACGGCTGCTTCCGTGGTGGAGATGGAGACCGTGGAGATGGAAACCGTGGTTATCGTTACAGTGTAGCAAATGTAAAACCAACATGTGCAGTATTGATTAGTGACTCGTCGACGCTACAGTATGACACATATCTGACCAACTTGCTGGTATAGTGGCAGTGCGTCACAATAGTTTTTCCTCCCTCTCGCTCAAGATCAGACAAGGACGTTTTGAGACGTTGTTGCCAAGCAACTGATATTGCCAAGCAACACGTATCGTGGTTGCCAAGTTATTAGTCAGCACTTCTGGCCTCTGTCAGACGAGGCTTTTTCTGTACAGACTCAATGACCTTTGGGAAAGATGGCTGAAATCCTGGCGCCTGCACGGATCAATGATTATCCAAGTAAACAAACAACATTGACCTATTGCATGGAAACGCTCTGTAAACAACATGTAGGGTAACCAGCCGGAACAGATGCCTACCTGCCGCTGGTGACAAAGTTCAGCCTCGACATCCTGGCCCTCGCACTCATTCCCTCCAAAAGCGGGTCTGGGATATGACAACAACAATAACAACAATAACAACAATAACAACAATAACAACAATAACAACAATAACAACAAAAACAACAACAGCAACAACAGCAACAACAGCACGTTATGTCATTCCAAATGAATGATAGCTCTACCTGTACCCTCCGCCATGTACCGACGAGGTGTGTGACTCATCGTGTGACTAATGGTCAGGGCGGTGCTTTCTGTACCTGGGGTTGTTGCAGTCTCTCGTGCGATAAGTGACCCCCCCGCCACACGTGCGCGAGCAGGGGGACAACTCGGACCAGCTTGACCAGGAGCCGTGGACCACCGCGGAGCTCAGGCCGTCTGGGGCCACGCAGCGGCCTTTCAGGCACCACTGATGAGGAAAACGCAAGGCGACATACACTTTATTGTGGAGGGTGTGTGTGGTTGGTGGCTGGCCAATCAGTGCTCACGGGTTAAACGAGTCATCACCACCACACACACACTCACTAGCACGCTAGCTTGCGCTCTGTCAGTCATTCTACTCTGTTCGAAATCTGCAATAAAGCGGATTATTCCCCATTCAACATCAACTGCCTATATTGGAATATAATAACATGTATGTGGCGCGTAGCCACATACAATGGAGCTATGCTCCATTTATTTATTCGGCACAAAGTTCAGGACAGTAATAAGAATTAAAAGAAGATTTTATTTATAAAAAAGAATATAGGACTTATGATTGAGCTCTTAGAAAACACCTTGCAGATGATTCGCCTATTATTTGAGTGCAATGCTATCAGCTATTAGTGAGTGAAGTGGGCTGTGACAGGATGCATTTCCAGTTGACTGCGCCTGCCTCTGTAGTAGACCACTGAGATTTTCAATCCGTGACCAATCAGGGCATCTCTTCCCTAATTGGTTCGGGTTAAGGCAATCCATCTCGCCTGTCAAGGTGTGCGAACGCAAAAAGTTCTGCAACTCCTAATTCTTATCAACGGCACTGTTCATGCTTTTATTAGAGTAGCTCTGAAATAGACCAATGACTGAGCAGTACGCCTACCTGCTTGGGTCCACACTCTGAAATAGACCAATGACAGAGCAGTAGGCCTACCTGCTTGGGTCCACACTCTGAATCAGACCAATGACAGAGCAGTAGGCCTACCTGCTTGGGTCCACACTCTGAAATAGACCAATCACAGAGCAGTAGGCCTACCTGCTTGGGTCCACACTCTGAATCAGACCAATGACAGAGCAGTAGGCCTACCTGCTTGGGTCCACACTCTGAA
This sequence comes from Malacocephalus occidentalis, assembly GCA_900312585.1. NCBI lineage: Eukaryota > Metazoa > Chordata > Actinopteri > Gadiformes > Macrouridae > Malacocephalus > Malacocephalus occidentalis. The sequence continues at coordinate 10,104 of OMOU01081030.1, forward strand.
TCAGACCAATGACAGAGCAGTAGGCCTACCTGCTTGGGTCCACACTCTGAATCAGACCAATGACAGAGCAGTAGGCCTACCTGCTTGGGTCCACACTCTGAAATAGACCAATGACAGAGCAGTAGGCCTACCTGCTTGGGTCCACACTCCGTTCCGTCCAGCAGGGGGACCAGGAGGCGTTTGCAGGAGCTGTCATCTCCCACGTGACAGGACAGGACACGACATGGCCGCTAGCGACAGAGACAAACGCGTTTTCCAAAATACAATCTACTTCTTCTTTATACTTTTCCATTTAAAATGCCCACGAGTGGCATGAAGCATTGGTGGTGTGTGCGCTAACATCGTCAGGGTTGGTAAAAGGGCAGGCTCTGGCCGTGCCCCCGAAGCCGATGCGACACTGGTCATCCACTCCGTAATACAGGCCAGGCTTCCAGTCTTGGAGAGAGTTTCCCTGGGCCGGAGGATCTTTCACACAATCTGCCTTCCCTTCACTAACAACAATAACAAACAATAACAAGCCAACAAACAAACATACATCATGAGTGGGTTGATTGATTCAACCTGGAATGATATAACAAGAACCAATTGAAATGGCAGTGTAAAACAGATACTGTCAGACGCCTCCAGTAACACACACGCATGCAGACACACACACGCATGCACTGAACTATAAACGGACACACAATTCCTCGTGGAGACGATCTCTTACATATTCAACTGTGGAACTAAATGAAAACATTAGGTGGGCACCTGAAGAAGGCCTCCAGCTGCTGTCTGCTGCAGGGGGACCAGGCCAGGTTCACGCTGTTGTAGCCCCCGTCTGTAGACATCATGGAGCCACTCGGCCCACAGGCGTTCCCCTCGCCGTCGTGGTTCACCCCAAAACTGGGGAGAAGCGGCGAAAAATACAGTTTGCTTCCCTACTGGGGCTACACATGGCAAGAAATGTTGGATACTTTGGATAGAAGTGTCCACCCAACGATACTGATGACCATACCGATCGTAATACAATATTACCATATGAATACCACAATGTCTATATTCACAATGTATCGCATACAGTGTTTTCATTTGTGAAGAACTATAATGAGGTCGAAGAAAGACAAATAGTTTATAGTGACTACATGTTACAGTCACAGTTGTCATTACCTGTGGCCAATTTCGTGAGCGATGGTGATGCCCAGATCAAAGCCTGTGTCCTCTGTGATCACGCAGCTCCAGTCGCGCGAACACACTCCGCCCAGCTGGGTCACGCCCCTCAGGTGCTTGTTCCCGTCGGGCGTCGCAAGGTCGTACCTGTCGCGTGTTGCGTAAAAACATCAGCTGATCAAGTAGGAGCGTTTGGTAGATATTGTGCGTGCGTGCGTGCGTGAGAGAGCGGTGTGGTGAGACTAGAGCGCGTACCGCGTGATGTACAGCAAGAGGTCGCCGTGTAAGGAGTCCGTGTCGTTGGCCGGGTTGATCTTGCGGCCCCAGTCACACACGCTTCTCAGAGAAGAGATGATATCTGGGGACATTTGGACCTCTGGCTGGAAGAGAACGAAGGAGTGGAGTGAGAAACCTCGACCATGGTGGTGACCTCACGGCGGAAATGCCGAGAGAACGGATGGGATGAGCAAAGAAAGCAAGCGGGGAAGAAAAAGATGGATAGAAAGAACATAGGAGCTTCTGACCTCTGGTTCGGACAGGATTATCATGCGCACCAGATGTACCCTCATGTTGGCTCCGAGGGTCACGTCCCTCAGCAGCTCTGAGGCCTGGGGACACACGTCAACCTCATGATTAGACTAGATTTGGATTAGTTCAATATTTATTTTGTATTTATGACATTTTTTGTGTTATTAGGTCATATTCTAGGTCCAGTATATCTACAACATTGGCTTGAGGTCTTTTTAAATGTTTACACATTTCTTCAGTTCAGAGATGCTCAAACTCTGGGATTTGACAGCTTAACATAGCTTCTGTTTGCGTCCAATGAGCAGACGTTCAGGCTTGACTGCCATAATTCCATATGTGATTCTATCTCTTAAAGCAGCCTCAGTAGGTCTCAATCACACACACACACACACACATACAATGTTGAGGTTTGTGAGGACGTATCTCTCAGTGTCCTGCTTGTGGGCCTGCTGGACGTCAGGCCCCACCAGCACCAGCAGCTCCAGGTGGGTGGTGTCCAGCGCTGGGGAGGCACGGCGCCGGCGTCCGTCACCCCCGGCGATGGACGCTGCAGAGTGACCACTCTTGGACATTTGGTGGAGTTGCGAGTGTGACCTCTGTATTGCAAACAAACAAATATTGTCTTAGGACACGCTACATGACAGCAATGTAACAACACACACACACACACACACACACACGCACACACACACAATGTGATCATTGCAGACGAGACCAACAGCATGCCATGTGACAGCGGTGTCTCCTACCGACCTCATCGACGGCTGAAGGGTTCAGCAGAACAGCAGAGCCAGGCCAGATGAAGAGAAGATAGAAGAACCTCATGAATACCATGTTTCTCCTCTCTTTCAAACAGCTGCATGTATATATATATGTATATACTGGGACGACCCGGGGACACTGGTGTTGAAACCGCTTCAAACTTAGCTTGGGCGAGTTGGGTCCACGTCGTCCTGAGTGTGCAGTCCTCAGTTTTCAACGAGATAGTATTCGGCGGGTTTATGTCAACACTGGGGACATAGTGGGCGAGTGGCACACGTCATAGATCTGTGGGAGTTCAGGTAGGAGGACCAATGATTGTTTTACTGTCTGACTAATTTTGTACTGGTCACATCCTGATCAATTTCGACACTTGAACATTTCTATTTTCAAGGCCTTTGTGGTTTATATGAACCAGCACATTACAAAATGTGCCTGTGTCTAAAGTAGATTAATATCATGATGTGTTCCTTATCAAAGTCTCACACTTGATGCCATTGATGAATCAGGATCCATGCAAATCCATTGAATCACGTTTTATTGTAATGTCAAAGTATAGGCACTAGGGGGCAGGGATTGTCATATTTGTTCTACATCACTGCTGATTGGATTGCATAGGCTTGGCGCTATGCGTTGGGAGGTAACTATCTCAGACTCATGGAGATGGTTGGCAGACACCATAAGCAGTCTCAATGTTCCTTACTAAATTGCGTAACTCAATATCTGACTCATTGAGAATACAACAATACCATTTGACAACATAGTGTGTGTACCAAAGAGTAGTATCAAAGAGATTACGCTAATTTGCCATTTCTGTGACTAGTTTCAGAGTCTCTAAGGCCTATGTGAATTCTGATGTAAGTACATGGGCAAAAATATGTATTATTCATTCGCCTTTCGACACATGTTTTTGAAATGGGTTCACCGCCATCTCTCACTGGCCCTGCATTCTGGACCCTCATGCATGTAATTAATGAGCAAAAGCACCCAAACAAGCTCAGACTTTGTAGCACAGATAAGTATGGAAATGGATGAACAGTCGTGTTCCTCTGTACGATCTATCGTATATTGTTTATAGTCTTTAGAGCACCAGAGTCCAGTCCCATATTGTGCAGGTCTGTCTGAATCAACAGCTCCACCTCGTGCATCAGGTCTACACTGCCATCTGTGGTCAACTGAATAACAATGGCATGACCCCCCCAATGGGTTTACACATCTCAACAGGCTGCAATGTGTGCTTTCAAAAATCTAGAGAGAGAGAGAGAGAGAGAGGAAAAAGAGGGAGAGCGATTGTATATTTTATGATGCTCTAAATTATACATAGCACCCACATGGGACACTGGACCGATTCTTCTGATTGATGCTTAGGAAACAACTTGTAAAGTTGCAATTACGCCGCGGAGAGGGCTGCGGCTCTCGTTTCAATTACAGGCCTTTCTGATGTTATTTCAAGTGGTTCAACTCGGAGCAATTCACTGCAGCCTCTTTTCAAGTGTGCACTTGGATGTGTTTGAGCAGCGATTTGTTGAAATGGGGATTTCTCAACGCAGATACTCGCTGTTTAGTGAATACACCAAGGCTTTGTGGCATGGTGGAAGCTAGGACCCAGCGGTGCAAGTTCTGCCCAGGTGAGTTCGGGGAGCAGGGGGTATAAAAGAGGCGGCGTAACTCCAAAGGCCATTTTCAGAATGCCCTTGTCCAGACGCTAAACACTCATAGTCTATAGTACAGCAGGTGACTGGAGTTAATATCTCTCAACTAAAATGTAAAATGTTACAATGAATTAATGATTGGGTGAATGAATGAATGCACATATAAGCGGTATGTTTATCAAATAATTTCTGTGTAATGTTTCTTTATTCCTTTATTGCCACAAGCCATGACTGAACTACGGAGCCTGTGGACCAATGCTAATTGGTGCAATTGGAACTTGGGTGAGTTGGTTACGATTTTTCTCTCTTGGCTATTAAAATGGTTGTCTCTTGAATTGCCGGTTGAAGTGTGGATAATTGCCCCTTGTTTATTAGATAGTTTAATAAGTCACTCCAATACTGCCTTCTGTCCTCTATAGGGTTGTCAAATATGGCCAGTGTGGTCCACCGGGACACCAACATGCAGTGGACTGACTCAGCAGGGTCAGCGGAAGATTATTCTAACTAGAAGAAATCAACTAATAAAACCGCTGGTAAAGGTGCTTGAGAACTGCCACCATGGACTGATGGATTCATTAGAATATAAACACATCCTTGCGGATCTGTTGTCACCAGGGTCACACGTCCCAAGCTTGCCATGACTAATTCAGGCCATACACTGGCCTGCATTCAAGAGTTTTAATTATCTTCTTTTTTTGGTGTTGTGTTGATTAGAGTAGAGGTCGTTTCTGTGAAGTAAACTCTATGTATAAAAAAAGGTTGGAAGTGGACGTGACGATATGAATGGCTGCCAGTACAGGGTACAGGGCACCTCCACCTGCTCCATGACATTCTACTGTGGCCCGGAGGGTACATTAGTGTCTAATCGCATCGTTAGGCCCAAACACCTTTCATTGATGAAAGTGAAATGAGATCACTTTGAAACTTAACAAAATCGCATTTATACAAAAAAGTGTAGGCCTATAAATGTTCCACACAGACCAAGCTTGAAGTGTAGGCCTATCAATACCCTCATACGATCTAGTTTATTTTTTAAGAATGACAGAAAACTATTCTCTTCTGTTTTTGAGGGGCTCTGGCGATGCTAGCCTATATTTGTGTTGATGGATAGTTTTTATTACCAGCATGTCATCGTTGTACAAAGTATGACTAATAGGCCTATAGTCTCTGTCAGCCCTGACTCGGCTGCTTACCGCATGGTAATGTCATTTTCAGAGTATTACGTTACAGAGACAGGAAAAGATATTCACATTTTCCAAATAGTAACCTATACTTTTCCACCGGCATTAGGCTACTTCAACAGCATTGTAGGTTTAGCACAGGCCGACTCTGTCAGCAAGGAATAGGAAAGCCACGTATAGGCCTTGACATGTTTATAAAAACAGCCTGGCGGATAGCTCACTTCATTACAACTAGCCCTACCTGTTACCTGTAAGCCCACCTTGAACAAGGTTGATCAAGAGACCATTCTCCTTGATTTGACTCTTGACTTCCTCTTTCTTAAGTGTCAGCAGTTTATTCTCAACTTGATATAAGATATAAGAAAATAGGATTTGCAACATGCATGAATATTCTATGAACAGTGAATTTGCTGCTTGTCACTCTCTCGGAGCTAACTCAAATTAATTTAAAGAGGCTGTCATCTTTTTCATTTACGATTGCCGCCACTGCCGCAAAGACAAATCATGTTGTCCCTAGCATGTACAAAACAGGACTTCTCAAAGGAAACCCTGATACTGGTCCAATGATAAAGTCAAACACCCAGTAGTATTCATAACTAGGCAGGTTACGTTACTTCAAGAAGAAATACTCCCATCTATCCATCCATACATCCATCCATTTTCTTCCGCTTATCCAGGGCCGGGTCGCAGTGGCAGCATGCTAAGCAAGGCTCTCCAGGCCTCCTTCTCCCCTGCAACACTCTCTAGCTCCTCCTGGGGGATTCCGAGGTGTTCCTAGGCCAGGTGAGATATATAATCCCTCCAGCGGGTTCTGGGTCTACCCCGGGGTCTCCTCCCAGTCGGACGTGCCTGGAAAACCTCTAAAGGGAGGCGCCCAGGAGGCATCCTGATCAGATGCCCAAAACGGAGGTCACGGTCTGATGTAGCCAACAGAACTACATCGTCTGCAAAGAGCAGGGATGCATTTCTGAGGTCCCCCAACTGGACACTCTCCTCACCTCGGCTACGCCTTGAGATTCTGTCCATGAAAATCACAAACAGAATCTGTGACAAGGGACAACCATGGCGGTGTCCAAGACCCACTGAGAACGTGCTTGACTTTGTGCCGAGAATACGGACACAGCTCTCACTTTTTTGTACAAGGACGGAATGACACATACCAACAGCCCCGATATCCCATACTCCCGCAGTACCCCACACAGGATTCCCCGGAAGACACAGTCATAAGCCTTCTCCAAGTCCACAAAGTAGATGCAAATCCAGTCCACAAATGTAGACTGGATGGGCAAACTCCAATGCCTGTCAGCCACGATGCCTGTCAGCCACGACAGCCCCACAATTTCCAGAGCCTTCAGCATTTCAGGGCGAATCTCATCCACACCTGGGACCTTGCCAAGAGCTGTTTGACTACTTCAGCAACAGTGCCACAGTGATCCTGGGAGCTGTGTTGTCCGGGGCTGGGTCTCCCAAGGCAAAGTGGTCCCAGGGGAGGGGCCAGACTAACAGCGATTCAAAGACGCTAAGATGAAAAGGCTTCTCAAGATCTCTGTCACCTCGCCTGGACAAGGGAAACCAGGGCCCCCTTCTGGAGCCAGAACTGGGAGGGGAGCTTGTTGGTGAGCATCTGATGGCTGGGCCTGGATCCACGGGGCCTGACCAGGCCAAGCCTGAAAAGACAACGTGGAGCCGTCTCTTTGTGGGCCCACCACCGGCAGGGAGAGTCATTGGGGTCGGGTGCATTGTAAACCGGGTGGGAGGCAAAGGTGGAGTCCTGGGTGTGCGGATCCCCAGCATCGCTGAATGGTTCTAGTGATGTGGAACGTCACCTTGGTGGCGGGAAAGGAGCCGGAGCTGGTGCGGGAGGTGGAGCGGTACCAACTAGATATGGTTGGGCTTACCTCCACGCACGACACCGGTTCTGGAACCAAAAGCCTGGAGAGGTGCTGGATTCTCTCCTTTTCCGGAGTTGCCATGGGTATGAGGTACCAGGCGGGTGTGGAGATACTCCCGGCTGAGTGCTGCTGTGTTGGAGTTTTGCCCAACGAACGAGAGATTCGCCTCCATGTGATTGCAAGTCGCTGAGGGGAAAGTTCTGACTGTTGTGTGTGCTTATGCACCAACAGAACCACCAGCAGTTCACAGTATCCGGCCTTCTTAGAGTCCTTGGGGGCATCCTGGAAAGGGTTCCATCCGGGGACTCCATAGTTCTACTGGGGGACTTCAACGCACACGTGGGCAATGATGGAGAAACCTGGAGGGGGGTGATTGGGAGGAACGATCTGTGAGATCAAAGCACTTTATCTATTTAAATATTTATGGATTACACTTACAGACTTTCTCCACAATAATATTGAGTCTTCTCAATATTTCTTAATAACTTCATGTGGCTATAAGCTTGCTGCAGGACCTGTCATTTGTCCAGCTCTAATCCTTTTGGCATCTCCTGAAAATGCTGTGTCCACACACTCGGACCACAGGAGTACTCTTGTTGTCCTGTGCCCAATCACCGCACGACTCCAGGACAATATAATATACTATGGAACAGCTTTTTGAGTAATCGGCGTCATCGACATAACACACACAGAAACTTCCCACCCAATGACCCACAATATTTTGTGTACTCCCGTCACATCAAGAATTGTCCAATCGCATCAGGACACTAATAAGGAAGCAATACCGGTTCGCTGTCAATATAATTGGGCGGGTTCTAGGGCGAGATTCACAGCGCCCCTTGGTAAAAATCAAAAACCGCCAATCAGAGAGCAGCTTTTGGTCAGGTCACTGCAAAAGGATACTTATTCCTATACACACTCATTATTCCGGCGGGCATCAACCAGGAAGTGCAATGGCAAGAACCACAGCGACACCTACAGGTCGATGCTATAAATGTATATATAACTGTACCGCATTGTACAAGTCATGTTTATTTCATAATTATTTTTGCATTATGTTGGGCCCCTTATTGACAAGCCGCCATTGCTTCTTTGAGTCCTCCGACAACTGGGTTATTTTCCTTTTAACGGGTGTAATCCACATTCACGCTGCTAAAACAGACACTAAAACTGAGTTTATTTCCACAGGCCATCAGAACTGTGAACTCTGACCTCACTAGGGCCCCCCCACTGCCCCTCCCATACACACACACACACACTCACACACACACTCACACACACACACTCACTCACACGCACACACACACACAGGTAGTACACACTACATGCACCCACATACTCTTACTACATAACTTGATAATACATGTATTATATAGCCATTACAGTATTTACTTATTTACTAAGTTAAAACAGAAAACTTGACGACAGTAGGCCTATCTTTAAATAACCTGGGAGGTGTTTCAAAGAACAGGTTGAATGCAAATTTTTAAAAATTAAAAGAAGAATGAAGAAGACGAATGAGCTTTCACACAATGTACGGTCGACTCTCAAAGGGACCGCAGCCAGCCAGCACGGACTTGAGGAAAGGAACATTGGTGGCTGCCTGCCTTGCGGGTGACGGGTTCAGTCCAACCACGTGACCCTGCCGGAGCTGCGGGGCGAGCAGTACTGTTGGCACAGCGGCTGCAGCGCGCGCTACACGCACAGTAGCAGTCGAGCAGCACGGACGTATCCAGGCGGGCAGTACGTGGCCGTGGATTAGAGGAACAACAAGAAGAAGACACCTTTCTTTGTTGTTGTTGCGTTTTAGATAAGAGATTTACGGTAGGATTCTGTGCACTACTTGTACATGCATGCATTTGAACGTATCTCCGCGCGTTGTCTTTTGCAAACAATGTAGCGCGTCGTAGCGGTTTGAGATAACAGTGTAGTCGTGCGCTGCGTTGCTATGGTAGTGGACAGCAACATCCCACCTGCTGCTCACACAGCCAAACACACTGAGTTAACTCAACACGACAACACTCTAGGTTTACGGTAGGCTAATATACATATATTATAATGAAGTTGAACCTCCAACTTCTTTATGTATGTATATATCTATATTTATATAGATATTATATATATTGTATATATATTCGTATATATATTTATATATATACTGATATAATATAACAAATATATATATATATATATTTATATATATAATTAGTATATA
>OMOU01082190.1:1884-14787 GCA_900312585.1 Malacocephalus occidentalis
GTGAGCTGAACCCCCGCATCAGGAACTTTGACCTCAAGTTCTTCTGCGAGATGCGGCCCGGTCTGATCGGCTGGGTGAGTTGGTCACACGGCGCCGCCCACTGGCCGGAGGGGGAACTGCAGCATGGCCCAGGAGCGCTATAGTGTAGTCTAGTAGAGTAGTGCACATATGTGTATAATATAGTAGTATACAGATGTGGATCTCTCTCTCTCTCATCATATCTCTCTATCTTTCTAGCCATCTTGTCTCTTTCTATTTGTCTCTCTCTATAACTGTCTCTCCCCCCACCCCCACCCCCCTCCAGTGTGTGATCAACTTCTCCATGGCGATGGCTGAGATGCGTATCCACGGCCTGTCGTCTCCTTCCCCCGCCATGCTGCTGGTCAACGCCTTCCAGCTGCTCTACGTGGTGGACGGCCTCTGGAACGAGGTACGCTGAGCACGCACACATGCACGCACACGCACGCACGCACACACACACACACACACACACAAGCTCTGTAACCGTCCATCCCATAATCAGGAGGCCATCCTGACCACCATGGACCTGATGCACGACGGCTTCGGCTTCATGCTGGCGTTCGGGGACCTGGTGTGGGTGCCCTTCACCTACACCCTGCAGGCCTTCTACCTGGTGGAGCACCCCCACGCCCTGCCAGCCCCCGCCGTGCTGGCTGTCCTCTCCCTCAAGCGTTCGTTCTCCTCTCTATCACTCTCTATCACTCTCTATCACTCTATGGCACTCTGTCACTCTCTGTCACTCTCTGTCACTCTCTGTCACTCTCTGTCACTCTCTGGCACTCTCTGGCACTCTCTGGCACTCTCTGGCACTCTCTGTCACTCTCTGTCACTCTATCACTTTCTGGCACTCTCTCCTACTCTCTCTCACTCTAAGGTCAAGCATGTGGTCCCATCAGCAGTGTAGTTGGATAACTGTGTGTGTGTGTTTCCTCCAGTCCTTGGCTTCTACATCTTCAGGAAGTCCAACTCCCAGAAGAACTCGTTCAGGAGGAACCCAGCCGACGCCTCCCTGGCCAGTAAGACACCGGATAGAGATGTAGAAATACACATACACACATAGATTTACACCACTCAGTGGTTATCCATGGCATTTGAAACATTCCTTAATTTCTTTCTCTCTCTCTCTTTCTCTCTCTCTCCCCCTCCCCTCTCTCTCCTCCCTCCTCCCGTCTCCTCCTCCCCTCCTCCCTGTCTCCCCATTGTCTCCTCCCTTCTGTCTCCTCCCTCCCTTCCTCCCCCAGACATGAAGAGCATCCCCACAGCGACAGGGAAGAGTCTTCTGGTGTCAGGGTGGTGGGGTGTGGTGCGTCACCCCAACTACCTGGGAGACCTCATCATGGCTCTGGCCTGGTCGCTGCCCTGTGGTCAGTCCTATAGATGTGTATTCTCTGTCTCTGTCTCTCTATCTCTCTGTCTGTCTCTCTGTCTCTCTGTCTCTCTGTCTGTGTCTGTCTGTCTGTCTCTCTCTGTGTCTCTCTCTCTCTGTGTCTCTCTGTCTCTCTGTCTCTCTGTCTCTCTGTCTGTGTCTGTCTGTCTCTCTGTCTGTCTGTCTCTCTCTGTGTCTCTCTCTGTCTCTCTCTGTCTCTCTGTCTCTCTGTCTCTCTGTCTTTGTCTGTCTGTCTCTCTGTCTCTGTCTGTCTGTCTGTCTCTGTCTGTCTCTCTCTGTCTCTGTCTCTGTCTCTCTCTTTCTCTCTCTCTCTCTCTCTCTCCAGCCACCTGTTGCCATGGTAACATAATGTTTAACTGTGTGTAGGCTTCAGCCACCTGTTGCCATGGTACTACATGATCTACTTCGTCATCCTGCTGGTGCATCGTGACGCCCGCGACATGGCCGACTGCCGCAGGAAGTACGGCTCGGCGTGGGACGAGTACTGCCGGGCGGTGCCCTACCGCATCATCCCTGGGGTGTACTAGCCCCGACCCCTGACCCCCGGTGGCTCCAGAGACTTGGTCCTGAACTCATCAGAGCGGAGAGCGCCACTCTGATTGGCCGACGGACTGTTTGGAATATTGTTCTTTTGTTTTTCGCTAGAAGAGTGTTTTTGTTTTCACAGTTTGCCACGTTTGAATCTCTGGAACAAGCCACAGCGCTGAGCCAACGGCCAGCGTGTACATTTTGTATATACAGCCAACGTGGCGTTTTTAATTCACCCATTGGAATTGCGTTCTGTCGCGATACAGTAGCAAAATGAAGGTATCGGGGAAGTTGGAACAATGGTGCTTTTACTTTGAAGAGTCCTGGTGTTAAGGCTTTTATTGTGAAGAGGGTCCTGCTGCCGTGTCGGTGGGCGTGGAGCTAGTATTGACCTCTTCCTTCTCAGGATCACCCACCTCCGCAGCGAGGAACATCTGAAGGTTCTCCGTTTCTATTCAGGATTTTAGAGGATTTTTCTTTTTTTTAGTCTTAATTCTAGAGTGTACACAACGCCACATCATTATTATTCTTATTAGAGAGAAATGCACTATTGTGGAAAACCCTGAGTTTCCTCGATGAAACCCATTTATTGTATGGTCTCCTCTCTGTGCTGCAGGGCCAGACCCCTGTGGTAGAACCTAGAGGTCCTACGGGGCCCACCAGTAGCAAGCATGCACAAATGTGCTTCAAATGGCCAGTATGTGAACAGGTTGTAGTGGAACTTAAAAGGACACTCACCTGTGGCATGGTTTTGATTAGAATTTGGTTATTTTTGTATTATATCCCTGGCATTAATTTGTAGAAGGTTTATTTATGATTACAGCTAACATTACAGTCCGATTGTTATTGTCTCAACCCACAGAGCTCTGAATGCAGGAGCGCTGGCAGGCTGCAGTTCACCTACCGGCCACAGGGGGCGATAACGAGAAGGGTCTTGTGATTCTTGTCGTACCTTTAAGTATTTCTATGGCTTCCCAACACTGCCAACTTTTGTCTTTTTGAAGACATACTTATAATTTGAAAGTCCCTTATTTCTACTTGCATCCGTGATCTGTTGAGTGCGTCTTGAACTCCTCGTCACCAACATGTCCGCCAGACCAGGAGGTCGTGAGGACGCAGGGTCGTGACTGAATAATGCAATGTAAATAACTTTTTTTTTTTTTAAATAATGTCTTAAGTGACCGCTATGTTTCTCGGTAGATATTTAAAGTTGCTTTTGTATTTTAGCTTTGAACTTAATTTTATAAATAAACAACATTGCTGCCTGCTTCTTTTGGACCTCTGTAGGTGTGTCGATGTTTGGCCAAACTCACCATGAATCACAAAACCTACGTGCACTTCTGCCCAGAGTCGTCACTCGTCCCATGACTGCTGCAGCGCATTCAGACGCTTGGAAAACATTCTTATTGTCGTCTGGTCGCCGTGTAGGCTTTATTATTATGGGATGGAAAGAAAGACAGAAAAACAATCAGTTTTGAACGCATTCATTTCTAATGTTTACCTGAAGTCTGCGGTGTAGTGCCATTAATGGCCAGCAGATGACGCCAGAGCGCCGTGTCTGCCCGGCGAGCTCTGTCGCCATCGTAACAGTGTGTGGTCGAGAGAGACTACTGAGAATCGAGGTGTCAATCAACATCATCATCATTACGTTTGCATATATAAAACTTTTTTAAATCAGTGACCAAGTCTAAATGAACCCTAATATGAAACCCTAATATGAAACATGAACCCTAATATGAAACCCTAATATGAAACATGAACCCTAATACGAAACCCTAATATGAAACATGAACTCTAATATGAAACATGAACCCCAATATGAAACCCTAATATGAAACATGAACCCTAATATGAAACCCTAATATGAAACATGAACCCTAATATGAAACCCTAATATGAAACATGAACCCTAATATGAAACATGGACCCTAATATTAAACATGAACCCTAATATGAAACCCTAATATGAAACATGAACCCTAATATGAAACCCTAATATGAAACATGAACCCTAATATGAAACCCTAATATGAAACATGAACCCTAATATGAAACATGGACCCTAATATTAAACCCTAATATGAAACATGAACCCTAATATGAAATATGAACCCTAATATGAAACCCTAAGATGAAACATGGATGGGTTAAAAGCGGAGGACCAATTTCACGGCGACACCTATGGGGGCGTGTGTGTGTGTGTGTGTGTGTGTGTGTGTGTGTGTGTGTGTGTGTGGGTTGGGAGGGCCGCCGTGCACGGGTGTACAGGCATGGTGTTAGCTGCGACAATAAAAGACGGGGGGTTGTCCTGTCCGGTAATCTGTCTGTCCATCTCACATTTTTCCCATTTTCCCTCACTCGTGAACAGGGGTGGGACAAAAATTGGGACAAAAATTCAGCCCTGGCATTTTCTGTCGAGACCAGCCCATTACATTATCAGCGGACACCACATAGAAGTCCACAAATCTCACGGCATCTTCTCTCATGCATACTACAAAGGAGAGTCATATTTCTTGCAGTTAACAAATAAAGCACATAGCTATGAACTCAAGGACTAAAATTGACAGCTATAGCAATCAATCGATCAATCTTTATTCATTATAGGTGTCAAATCACAACAGAAGTTATGTCATGACTAGGGGTGGGACGAGGCTAACGGGAAGAACCCTTAGTTAAAACCAGACTCGGGGTGGGTGCTACCTCTACCAGTTGGGTGGAGGGGGAAGAGAGAGCGCGAGAGACAAAGAGACAGAGTGATAAGGACAAACAGGGACAATAATAACAAAACGTCCTGACAAATAATCTAAATAGAAACATATTACAGACAGTAGCAACATTAGAGCTGGAACTCATTTGTATTAATGGTGACTCAGTCATTATGAAACCATAAATAGTACAGAATTGAAAAAAAAGATGATCTATAGCTATGTGAAAAAGACGAATTACAGGTCTGAATAGATATGCATTGTCATATATGTGTGTGTGCACAAGTATGTATTGCCTTACTTCCTCGTCCGCAGCCAGCCAGCTCCACTCCTCACCAAATTCGTGACTTGCAAGAAACAGCAAACAAATGTATCTGTCATGAAGGATGACTTAAAAGTCTCAAAAGAGCCCTAAGGCCTACCTGCATAACTGCTAATTGAACTTAAAAGATATGCAGATGTTTGAAATCAAAATCATCAATATGAAAATCTTCAATCAGGAAATAATCAAGATAAAACCTTTTGTTTCAATCTGAGACTAAAACAAGTTGCATAATAAACTCAAAGTCAAGATGAAGGTCTAAGATATGATGGATGACTCAAGCACCATAGAAGAACTTCTAGCAGGTCAGGAAAACCTGTTTGACAGGAGATGATGGTAGTAGAGAATATAGAGTTTATGAATTACCAATTGTTGTTTTATCACACATATAGTATGTTTCTTCACATTAACCTTTAAACATACACATTGCATTCCTCTCACCACATGAAATAAGCTCAGGAACACAAAAAGTGGCCCAGTGAATGATGGAGGAAAGACAGCAGATCCTCAAAAGCGGACAGAAGGAAAACAACTCCTTAGGCTCCTTAGGGTTTCCTCTGTCCTGCACCTAGAGTTGAAAACTTTTTGGATGTGCGTTTCTTTTTAAACTTTTATTATTAATTATTATAATTATGAAGTATGCATTCATACAAAATACATGATACACTTCCAAATTCTAACAGTGGTCGGAGGGAGAACGACTCCTCAAATGTCAGAACAACCTGTAATGGAGAGTAATTGATAGGGACAAATTAGACTGTGGCGGGCCGCCATAGTCTAGGTAGTCTGCTGCTGCTGCTGCTGCTGCTGCTGCTGCTGCTGCTGCACAAATTTAATCTAGAGCAAAAATCTAGAGATTTAAGATGTTTTAAACGCTGTTTCTCAGCGCCACCCGGGCGTTTCCTCGTCATGTCCATTTTTTAGCAAGCTAAAAGGCTAAGCAAGTTTCAAAGACGCTCACTTACTCATTAACTGGCTCAGCAGCAGCCCGTCCCGCCCATGAGGTCCCGCCCCACTCTGGCTCCTGTACTGATTGACAGCACTGTCAGCCCATGATTGATTGACAATGACAAACAATAGACCAATAATATGTGTCGAACACACTGCTAGCCCTCTGTAGCCAATTGGCCGGCCCAATTGGAGGGAATTTAGATGAGCAATTTAGATGGGCAAATGGAGGGAATTTAGATTTTTTTTTAAACAAAAAAAAATAACAGTAGCGGACCAGACCGGCCCACATTGGGTCAACAGCCCACCGGGACGATGCCCGGTATGCGAGATGGCCAGTCCACCCCTGATAACAGGTTTCATTTAACCTTCGTTAAAGGAGGTTGAGTGGATCTAACACCCTGCCAACTGTCGTCGGACATCCCAATAAGCTAACAACAACACAACAATCATAAATGAAAGGAATGATTTAACAACACATTAACGCAACGATTCTCCAATCTTCTAATGTGCTTGTGATGCAAAGACTCACTTTAGGTGCATTGTATTGAGTGAATGCACACTTGAGCAGGGAACAAGCACTGGCTCCAGTGAGTGGTTTCAGGTTCACCTTATCGCACCATATTGTCTGTCACTGGCAGCCTCGGGTTCCCCTGCAAGCAGTCGCGTTAACCAGACTACATCTCATCCACTCTCTCCCTCTGTCTCTGTCTCTCACACACACCTATCTTTAATGGAATGCTTTCCATAAAGCTAAAATCGTATTATATACATTCTACGTGTACTAGTTTGATCTTTTCTTCCTTTTCTGTCACTTCTTCATGATTAAATTGTATTAAAAAAATTGAACCAATTGCTGGTGATGTCAAACATCCATGGAAAAAAATATTATAATATAAAGAATATTTCAGTAAGTAGTAGAAAAGGGGGTGGTTGCACAAAGTTGAGGTATCATTGATGACCGATTCTGCTGCATCGTGTCAAAATTCACTTGAAATTATCTTGTGCTCTCACCCATGAGGTCAGATACAGGGATTCAGTGTTTTATGCAGTACTGGGAAGGGGGGGAAGGAATGGGTGTTCATAGTTCAGTCAGCGATGGTTTAGAAAGAAATGGGTGTTCATAGTTCAGTCAGTGATGGTTTAGAGTCCCTAAACCACAAGCACACTGGGAGTCAAGATGACCAATCAAGTGCACTCAGAGCACTCAGAGCTCTGGTAGAGACTGTGCTCTGCAGTACCGAGCCCTGAGCGGTGCTCACTGTAACAGGGTGATCACAACACGGTCGTGCTGCCCCTGCCAGAGCATTTCTCCTTCAAAGTGAACCAGACCCTGCTTCCTGGCCCGGAGCAGGATGCCCACTAGCTTGTTGGAGATGGTCACATAGTGCTGGAATAGCTTCCCAAAATCCACCGTGACCACCGCCGCCTGCCGCCGTCCGATGCTCCCGATGGCCGTGCAGAGCTCCTCCACCTCTCGGCTGATGTGGGCGTGGGCATCCCGTCCCCGCTGCTCCGTCAGCGAGCCCTCCAGGGGACTCCCGTAACCCTGCTGGCCCTGCCGAGGACCGCCCAGCGGGGGGTTTTGGTCCTGGGACTCCTGGTGTCTGTCAGACCACCGCTGCCAGCTGTGCTTCAGCCGTCCCACAGTGCCCATGCACACAGGGCAGTCATCGGTGAAGGGAGGAGCAGGGGGAGCAGGATGAGGGGGAGGAGCAGAGAAGCTGGCTTCCTCCTGGTCCATGGTGGTGGATGAGGAGGTGCTTTGCTAAGCCCCCACCAGCCCAGTCCTACAGGGGACAGAGGAATCCACTGTTTGGTTGAAGTTTCATAATTTATTTTGAATCAAAACTAAAACTGAAATATTCATGGAATTACTTTGTTATGGAATAACATGATATGAAATAACATGATATGGAATAACGTGATATGGAATAATATGATATGGAATAACTTGATATTGTGATATTGTTGGTAGAATAGTCTGGGTCTATAACTATAACCTATAACTTGTATGCCTATTGCCTAAACTTTATTTTTTAGATGTACTAAGGCACACAGTTCACATGTACTCAGTCACACAGCTCACATGTACTAAGTCTCACAGCTCACATGTACTAAGTCACACAGCTCATATGTACTAAGTCACATCACAGCCCCCATACTTACATCATCATTAGGACTTCTTCAACTGCAATGTATAAATGCCACCAAATAATGAACACTACCATACTGATACTACTACTCTACTACTCACTACCATACTGATACTACTACTCTACTACTCACTACTACCATACTGTCATACTACTCACCGCCAGGGGATGCTTCTATATTAATTGACAGCCATGTCCACCAATCAGCACTCGGAGCGATGTGGACAACTATATCTGGACCAATCGCGGCCGAGAAGCTGCTCAGCCTATCAGAGCAGCTTCTGACACGTTTAGTCAGACTGAGAAACACAGGGAACTGGACAAATTGTTGCATGCATATACTGTATATATTTCTATATATATATTTATTCATTGTCACCATGTCACGTTTATGTGATCATTTAGATCAGCTAAATAGCATCACGCATCACACAGCATCACATGATGAAGTCAGACGTCTTGTGTTTTGTCACACGTCAGAGCCGTTCTGAACAGTGGAACTCTGCGCGACAGTACGCAGGACGTAGGCAATAACTGAAAGAAAAATTAGATGTATTGAAAAAGATCTATAATCTTTATATATATATATATATATATATATATATATGATTATGATGTATGATGATGATGTATGGTGTATGGTTATTTTGTACTTATAATCCAGGCAGAACAGTTGTCGTCGCGGTTCCACGTCGGATGTATTTTGAAAGAGCAACCAAAATGGCAGCCACCACTCGTCGATCATGCTTACAGTATTTAATACATCTTGCGCAGGATAATCTGGATTTTAGATTACCGGTAATATTTACGTGAATACATTTCGTCGAATATAGTTATTTTATCCTGACGTAACATACAGTATTATTTAAATTAGCAAGGATGAGGCTAAATGACTATACAATATATAGAGTACGAAATATCGTGACGTCCAGCTGTTTTACTTTACATTACGGTCATTAGGCTACCGTCCGTCATTATCCGGGTGTTACCAGTTAACTCGGGGTGTTACTAGTTAGCTCGGGGTGTTACCAGTTAACTAGAGAATTAATTGATAATAACTCCCATTCCAGGAAATTACGTCTCTGCTGTCTCTGAGAGGAAAACCATTTCGTCCTTGTGAAAACTACAAAGAAAAGGTGTGACGTAAAGCACGGCTCCATGTTGCTTTGGTTATGTGTTTTATATATATTTATAATATAATTTCGTGCGAAGTGACACAAAGACGTCCTTCATATCCTCTCCTAGAGTCCTTTCTGGATTCTGGGCGGGTTGTGTGAGGAAGATGTACGTGGCATTATGGCACGAACCATTTGTGCAAAGTAAGTGTTTCAACTAAATCCCATACAAATCCCAAACACATCTATGCATCGTTTATTTTGGCTTGTACACCGTTCCAGATGAAGTTCTTCATCTTACACAATGCTGGAATAAATGGCGTGATATCCTGATCACTATATTTATACATGGTTTTCATATTGTAGTTTTTTCCCTCATGTTCCATTTAGTTGCATTTGAATATGTTTATTATTTTGTGTTAGCGCCTTGGTCTATGAGAAACAACATTTTGTTCTTGTATACCATGTAGTATGAATGAATGAATGACAATACACAAACTGAACTTGATTTAATGTCTTCTAGGTCTGCCTTTGAACTGTGGGGTCATGGGAAGACTCAGTGTGAGCTCAAAGAATCCCTCTTGAAGTATCCCCCAGATATCATGGTTGGTGAACCCCACTCAGAGACTTGGCTTATGCTGGACTGATTATACCAAGCGCAAAATTCCCAATCCCTCTGATTTGAACAATACAGTAGAATACATTGTTGTGTTTCCGTTTCAGTCCCTGTACACGCAGAAAGACTCCACGTACCGAATCAACGTCTACACTTTTAATAAGACGCTGAAATTTAAGGACAGGATTGAAAGGATTGACGTGAGTCTATCCTCTCTCTATCTATCTCTCCCTGTCTCTCTCTCTGTCTCCCTCTCTGTTTCCCTCTCTGTCTCTCTCTCTCTCTCTCTCTCTATCATACATCTCTGTCTATCATAAGAGGCAGAGGCCTCACTGATTTTATCTTATGTTATCTTATGTTTCACCTTTATCTCCTTTATTTCCTTCGGCTCATGGTTGGCTTATAAGAGTATACTTACTTTATAGGCTACTATTATTGTATATCTTTACTTTAAAACGTAATGTTTTTATAACAGCATACAAAATAGTAGATCGTAGCAGCAACATGTGATTATAAATGATAAGTGACCAGTGCAGTGTGCCTGCATAGTTCAGAGTTCCTAGTGTAGTTGAAGGTCTACCCCTGTAAGTCTAGTGCAATTGTAAGTCCAATAATAGTCCAATACTCCAAAAAGTTAAATAATGCCAATGCAGTTTTAAAAATGTAACAGGAAAAATAACCACGCTACAAAAGGTTAAAAAAACAAAAAACAAAATGGAATATGAAGTGCAGTACAGTGCAAAAACGGTAGGTATTGGCACGCAAGTGAATCACGTTCTCTCTCTCTCAGGCGATGGAGTATCTTGCGTTTGACGGCCGTGTAAACCTGAAGTCCCCACAGCACACGTTCTGTTTGTTGGAGGACTATGGCACAGACCCCAACAACATCCCCGACCAACCTGTCTATGTCTATTTTGGCCGATGGGTGAGACGCGTGCAAACAGAAACAAACGATAAACGGGATTTATATCACTGTTCATTACACCAATATTTCCAATATTCCTTTCAAATTGAATAGACCAGTAGACGTGTCGTGTATTTATTTCTATACAGATAATTATTCTATTCTCTGTATTTGACGGCTCACATCAGATTGCTGACGGCCAGCGAGATCTGATCCGCTCCTACAGTGTGAAGAACCGCCACTACATCGGCAACACCAGCATGGACGCCGGCCTGTCCTTCATCATGGCCAACCATGCCAGGGTCAAGGAGAATGACCTTGTGTTCGACCCCTTCGTGGGCACCGGTGAGTGAGCACAGCCACTGAATTATACATATTATTATATTACATATGACATAATAGCCACATGTACTGCTTTCACAAAATGTCTTGGAGAACACTTCAGGGTTATTCACCAGTTATGTTTCAAGGTTAGGAATATGCTAACAATTTGGAATCGAAATGTAGACATTTTTGGTTTAGGTATCGTCAAAGTGCTTGAATTGTATTAGACTCTTAAAACGCTGTACGCACCCTGGAGTGCACGCAGATGGCCTGTCTTTCTTTCAAGGCCTCAGGCTGAAAATTCTACACGTAGCTTTCGCCATATTACGTCCAGGCGTTGTACAGTACTTTTGTCGTTCATGATTTAAGTGAAGTCAAGTTACATTACAGTTTTGTGTCAATAGATTTATGAGAGATATATTAGATTAGATTAGATTAGATTAGATTCAAAATGCAGTTAGCAGCTAACCAGAAGTGCAAAGTAGTAGCAAAAGTGCAACAGTATAATGTGGCCTGTGGTCTGGTCTGTACTCACTTTATTCTATATTTTTCTTATACTGCCTTTTAGATATTTTTTGGATTTCGCATTTCTGATGGTGTTTACTACTGTCAATGTATATTCTACTTCTCAAAGTCAAAGTCAAAGTTCTTTTATTTGTCAAATAAATCCTCCAATTCATGTTATCTGTATTATTCGTTTGCACACCGTTTTGCACACCGTTTGCGCATCGTCACTTTTGATTTCATTTACATCCTGTGTGTGTATTTAAAGAATACAATTCTCGAACCTTGAATTGGACTTCAAGTTTCATGAAGCAAAAGTTTATCGTACATTTTCTTTTTTAGGAAGCCTCCTTGTTGCGTGTTCTCATTTTGGTGCCTATGTGTGTGGCACCGACATCGATTACAACACTATCCACGGGAAAGGTTTGGAAGTAGTCTCACACACGACTACAATTTCTTCAACCAGTTTGCATTGTGCGTAGTTAATTTGTTAATGCATCATTATTTATTGATCTGATAAGGTCTGTAGCCTCCTGTGAATATGCTGAACGGTTGAAGCTGGGATATGTTTTCTCACAAAGGAGTGCATATACATGTATTTAAACAGTGATTTCCAAATTTGTAAGAAACTCAAGTATACTTTATTATTTATTTAATATTTTTCAATTTACCAATCTAATTTACATGAGCAAGCTGGCTCATTGACATGTTTGCACACTGCTTTGAAATGTAACCAGGCCGCTGCAGCCGCGGGAAACATAAGTGGCGGGGGCCGGACGAGAACATCCGGGCCAACCTGCGTCAGTACGGCGCGGAGAAGACGTACGTGGATGTCATGGTGTCCGACGCATCGAAACCCATCTGGAGGCTCGGCTTGCGCTTTGACGCCATTATCACGGATCGTAAGTAATGTTACACTAGTGATGTAACGCTACAGGGTTACATTATCTTAGACATGATGTAACACTACCGTGTTACACTAGTGATGTAGCGCTACATGGTTATGATATATCCTCATAGTTTAGGTTAGGCATTGGATTACAAAATCAAGTATGAATGAATGCACCAACCTCAACCACAAACGACACCAATACGTTGTACTGTACTGATATATTTAGAAAAACTAACCGTACTTTTAGATTTTATCGATATTGTCTATATGTGAGGTGAGTAGTTACATTTGGGATATCGTAATAGTGTGATATGGCATAAATGTTGTCTTTTCCTGGTTTTAAAGGCCGTATTACAGTCAAATGTTCTAGCTGTTCACTTACATTTACATTTAGGGGCATTTGGCAGACGCTTTTATCCAAAGCGACTTGCAAAGAGT
Organism: Malacocephalus occidentalis; assembly: GCA_900312585.1. Taxonomy (NCBI): domain Eukaryota; kingdom Metazoa; phylum Chordata; class Actinopteri; order Gadiformes; family Macrouridae; genus Malacocephalus; species Malacocephalus occidentalis. Next base: position 14,745 of record OMOU01082190.1, read on the forward strand.
ACATTTGTTGAAGGAGACAGCATTCTGAGTGCAGTACCAACAT
>OMOU01083187.1:0-15543 GCA_900312585.1 Malacocephalus occidentalis
CCATATAAAGTTTTGGGACGTCTGGGATCCATCCCTTGAGAGGGGGGTTCTGTCACAATCTGTTCTGTTTTCTGTTGGGACCGGTTTGTATTATTTATCTTCCCCCTGCTGGTCTTTAGTTTCCCCTTTGTCTTTCATGTGTTCTGTTCCTGTCGCCCATTTTTGTAGTCTGTTCTGTTCGGTTTCCCTGTACTTGATTGTTGTCAGTTGTTGTCAATTCCCTCGTTAGTCTGCCCCAGTCTGGTGTTCCTTGTCAGATCCTACTCGTTGTTGCCTGTCCCAGCATTCATTAAATATAATTTTTTTTGGTTACACGACGCTACATACATAGGTCTGCCGGGGGTGGGTTCCCCGGTAAGTGAGCCAAGTGTGCCCATCCCGGCTGTAGGAGAGGCTGTAGTGGTTGATCAGGTGGTCTCTCAGCCCGGCGCTGGCTCCCTGTGTCTGGACACCGTGCACCAGCATGGCGTGCCCCAGGTCCACCTACATATCATCATAAAAGCAGGGTGAGCGTGTGCGTGTGTGTGTGTGGTTTAAGCAGCCTCACCTGGCCCGAGTTTGGCTGCACACCTGTGGCTAATCAATGACCACAGGTTAAAGCAGCCATCAGCACACACCAAACATTCTTCATACTCAAAACAGTTTACCATTAACTGTCTGTGTCCTGTTTGTTGGCCCAGAAAATCCTCATGGAGCAAATTCCACAACATATTTTGTCTTCACACATGCATGCAGCACACGCACCCTTACCTGTAACCATGACTCTTTGTTTTTGCCCATCCAAGCATTGGTGGAACCTGTCAAGTCCAGCCTCGCCAGCTTAGACTCCCAATTGCCTACATGCACACACAGTTATAAGTGTGAATCCATGTACAACAATTGCTGTTTGGTCTGGCTTGGTAACCTAGTTCTTACCGATGTGATCTGAATCAGTAATCTGGAAATCTTCGATCCTTCCCGACTTCAACCCCAGAGGCAGCACACATTCTGTAAGTCATGGATGTTCCCATCAACAACCAGCTACAACGCCGCACCATTTCCAGTGTGAGGAGGCATGGGTCTGAACTGGTGACCGGTCAGCTAATGCTGTGATTCTTATCTCATGATGACAGAGAGCTAGCTAGCTCAGAGCTCTTGAAAGTTCAATGATTTCTGATTGCTCCAAAAAATGTATGTGATGGGTAAAACCATATAGGCCGCGTGACTCAATGTCTCTCTGATGATTTATTGGCTTCTCTCTCCCTCTATTGTCTTTAATATGCTGCTTATATCAAATCGTAAATTGCCATTTCGGTTAATACTATCTGTGTTTATGTTTTGTATATTCATACTGTATATTGCATGCTATTTGTGACTCACTTTATAAACCAACAAAGACTTTTATTTCCAATGAAAGTCTTTCTGTTATTTTTGTAATATCATGAATGTCTTTAGTTATCATGCAGCTCCACAGGGGGTGTAACTCACCTGGGTTGTAGACAAGCATCTTGGACCTCATGCCAGCCAGCTGGTAATCCCCCACAGTGCACTCCACTAGCCAGGTGCCCACGGTAGGGGGTTGCATTTCCACCGTGCCAAACACACCTGGACGAGGGGGGGGAGAGCAGGGCGTGAGATTTGTCCAATGTAGAGTTAAAGGCTGCTCAATTTTACATGGCGAACAGCCTGTTTTGTGTTTATTTTACAAGGTAGACATAACATACAGGAAAAAACTATGCAGCAAATGAGCATTTGTACAACTGTTTGTACAACTGGCACAATAACCTTTGCCCGGTTGAATCTTAGATGTTAGAAAGAGCCTCAAAACACTACACGGTAACGTGTGGACGGAACTCATGACGGAAACTGCTGCATACAAAATAATGCTGGGAAGATTGAACTGTAAAAATCATTATGGTCGTAATGGTTAAAGAACAATTGGACAGCTTTAGTGGGGATATTTCCAAAGGGAGACACTTACCCTGACAATGCCTGTTTGGTTATCTGCCTGTTTTTAATGATATATTTTAAGGATTTTCTAGTTGTGTTTTAATTGTTATTAAGATTAAAACATAGGAGGTTAAAAGCATATTCAAGGGGGCTATCTTAATTCTGTCCAACAGTTTGAGTTGTCACACACAATGTGGTCTGTGATGATGAATACGTTCCTGCAGCAGAAGCCTGCCTCCCGTCTGTGTGTGTGTGTGTTGGCTCACCAGGGTAGAGGTTGTACACGCCCATGCGGTGTTTGCGCTCGCCGTGCACGTTGAAGGGCAGGCCATGGAAGTGCACGGCGTGGTACTCCCCGTCGCTGCCCATGTTCAGCAGGTGCCACCTGACCTGCTGGTGTTGAGCCACCAGCAGGCCGGGGAGGCTCTCTGCCACGAAGCCGTTTATTGCTGTGATGCCACAAGTGGGAGGGGTACGTTGTTATCAGAAACCAGCATGGCTGTTGGCTCTGTGTAATGCTTATGAGTAGCATTTTCTCATCACAAATTAACATTTGGAAAAAAAATTCATATATCCAAAGTTAAAATTTTTCTACCTTGACTGCTTAAATCTTTGGGATTTAAGCAGATGTTGTGTTTTTAATCAGAAGATCAGAAAATGGAAATTGTTTAAATTGCGATTCTAGCTGCTGCCTGATTGGAAGGCTAGTTGTAGTCGGGTGTGTGTGTGTATGAGAAGCAAGCATAAATTATGTGTGGGTCTACATTAATGAACTCGGGATGTTTTTAATAATTAGTGATTTAAAAAAAAATAAGATTGAACTGATTACACGGTGTTACATGGACCCTGGACATAAAGCATACGTAGACATTTGGGACATATTGACATATTGGACTAGTTTTACCTCGACCAGCAATCAATCAATCCATTTGTACTTAACTGGTATGCATGACAATGCTAGAAGAAAATCAATAACTTCTCATAATTTGTGCTCGTCAACCACTATTTGATCATTTTAGACCCAGGAGAGACACACCCTACTGCTTCTACCTGCAAACCTGTTGCTGAGCTGAAACCAAGGGTCTTCCTGGATGGCACGGCAGGGAGGGACACAGTGCTGCCGGAGGTTCTCCTCCATGTACCAGCTCTTGGTCTCGTCAAAGCTGTGGAACAGCAGCGCATACTCCTGGATGTTTGCTTGCAAATGGAGGCGGGGATCCAGAGTCTGGGGCTTGCAGATGATCAGAGGGCCAATGAGGCCTGAATGAAGGTCCTTGTCCTGCAACAAGCCACAGTAGAACATACCTTAAATGCTCTAATAGTGGCCTGTATTCCATTAAAGGCCACAAAGGTCATGAATGCAGGGGTCAAAAAACAAAGAAAAAACTACGGTTAATACGGTAAATTGGGAGAAAGCAAAAGGATGAACTGCGGATACGGACATACTGACAGATGAGGGGGAGAAGTGAGTGAGTGACCTATTGCACTGTTCATTTTCACTGTTCTCCCTGTGGGCCCACCACCTGCAGGGAGAGTCATTGGGGTCGGGTGCTTTGTAAATGGGGCAGTAGGCAAGGGCGGGGTCCTGGGCGTGTGGCATTGCCAATTGGTTCTAGGGATGTGGAACGTCACCTTGCTGGCGAGAAAGGAGCCGGATCTGGTGCGGGAGGTGGAGCGGTACCAACTAGATATGGTTGGGCTTACCTCCACGCACAGCACCGGTTCTGAAACCAAACTCCTGGAGAGGGGCTGGACTCTCTACTTTTCCGGAGTCGCCCAAGGTGTGAGGCGCCAGGCGGGTGTGGGGATACTCACAAGTCCCCGGCTGAGTGCCACTGTGTTGGAGTTTTCCTCGGTGAACGAGAGGGTCGCCTCCATGTGACTGCAAGTCGCTGGGGGGAAGGCTGTGACTACTGTGTGTGCTTATGCACCAAACAGCAGTTCAGAGTATCTGGCCTTCTTGGAGTCCTTGGAGGGCATCCTGGAAAGGGTTCCATCCGGGGACTCCATAGTTCTACTGGGGGACTTCAACGCGCAAGTGGGCAATGATGGAGAAACTTGGAGGGGGGTGATTGGGAGGAACGGCCTGCCCGACAGAGTGGTGCGTTGTTGTTGGACTCCTGTGCTAGTCATAGACTGACCATAACAAACACCATGTTCGAACATAAGGTGGCTCATAAGTGTACCTGGTACCAGACCACCTTAGGCCAAAGGTCAATGATCGACTTTGTAGTCGTATCAGCAAATCTGCGGCTGTGTGTTTTGGACACTCGGGTGAAGAGAGGTGCAGAGCTGTCAACTGATCACCACCTGGATCAGATGGCGGGGGAGGCTGCCGGACACACCTGGTAAACCCAAACGGGTAGTGAGGGTGAACTGGGAACGTCTGGTGGAAGCCCCTGTCCCCAACCTCCCCCTGTCCCGGGGGAGGTTGGGGACATGGAATCAGAATGGGCCATGTTCAGAGCCTCCATTGCAGAGGCGGCGGCTAGGAGGTTGTCAGTGCCTGTCGTGCCGACAACCTAAGAACCCGCTGGTGGACACCAGCGGTGAAGGAAGCCGTCAGGCTGAAGAATGAGGCCTTTTAGGCGTGGTTGGCCCAGGGGTCTCCCGAAAACAGCAGACAGGTGGGCTAGTAGGCCAGGAGGCCAGGAGGGCTGCAGCCTCAGCGGTCGCCAAAGCAAAAACCCGGGTGTGGGAGGAGTTCGGGGAGGCCATGGAGAAGGACTTTAGTGTGGCCTCCAAGAAGTTCTGGCAAACTGTTCGGCAACTCAGGAAGGGAAAGCAGGGCTTAGCTCAGGCTGTACTCAGTCGGGGAGGAGAACTGCTGACCCAGACTGAGGATATTGTCAGGTGGTGGAAGGAACACGTTGAGGAACTCCTGAACCCGACCAATACACCCTCTGGGGAAGAGGCAGAGTCCGAAGCCTCAGGGGAAGCCTCGCCCATATCCTTGGAAGAGGTCGCTGAAGTACTTAAAGAGCTCTTCAGTGGCAAGGCGCTGGATGTGGATGAGATTCCCCCTCAGATGCTTAAGTCTCTGGACATTGGGGGCTGTCGTGGCTGACACGCCTATTCGATGTCACGTGGGGGTCAGGGACAGTAGCTGTGGCATGGCAGACTGGAGTGGTGGTCCCCATTTTCAAAAAGGGGGACCGGAGGGTGTGCTCCAACTATCAGGGGATCACACTGCTCACGAGCTGTGGGTAGCGACCGGAAGAATGAGATTGCGGATACAAGCGGACAAAATGAGTTTCCTCCGGAGGGTGGCTGGGCTCAGCCTAAGAGATAAGGTGAGGAGCTCAGACATCCGGAGGAAGCTCGGAGTAGAGCTACTGCTCCTCCGCGTCGAAAGGAGTCAGCTGAGGTGGTTCGGGCATCTGATCAGGATGCCTCCCGGGTGCCTCCCTTTAGAGGTTTTCCAGGCACGTTCGACTGGGAGGAGACCCCGAGGCAGACCCAGAACCCGCTGGAGGGATTATATATCTCATCTGGCCTGGAAATGCCTCGGGATCCCACAAGAGGAGCGAGAGAGTGTTGCTGGGGAAAGGAAGCCGGGAGGGCCCTGCTTAGCCTGCTGTCACCGCGACTGCATAAGCAGAAGGAAATGGATGGATGGATGGATTATCACTGTTCATCGGTTCATTTTTTTAAAGGTCAGCTGCAATATTTTCTATATTCTATTTATATTGGTTGGTTATTTTTTCTTTGCATGTTGACTTGATCGTATTACGGTAATGTCCTACCAGAGTTGTTTTGTTGAATGGCCATATTTTCCCAGCTGTTATTTGCAGCTGCATCTTATTGTTTTGTTTGTTTTGTTTTTATGTGGCAATGTGTGCAATGTTGTGCAATAAAAAAATGTCAAAATGTCAAAATGATGTCCATGAGAATTACATTTTTCAAATTAAAGGCCTGCCTCTAATATAAGCCTGCCTCCAAAAAAGGCTGGGTGCTCTTTGCGGTTCAATAAATAATAAATAAATAAATCATCTATTAGAGGATTTACGGCACGTATAACATCTTCATGTCACAGACAAGTGTAACGATGCGGGAGTCTACATAGTGTGTTCAAGAAAGCGGGAATGTTGCCCCTTTATTCCGTCATGTTTTCTGGATTAAAGATACAAACATGGAATGGGGGACATCGTTCTGCAGTGGAGGCAGTAACAGAGCCAGATCCATCTTACCGGACCGGTCTGCACGTCGATGTTTTGATGTATTATATGTGCAAATGTATTATATTCCTTCAATTTCTCCTCCAACGTATTTGTGATCGAAGCACATTGCTCGCAAGAATTTGCTTTGTAATTGTAATGTGTAATGTAACATCTGACTCCGGAACACTTTGTGTGCTCTTTTGGTTCTGTGGCCAGGCTGGAACCAGCAGCTCTCAAGGCTCAACATGACAGTGTGCTCCAACTACTGACCAACAGGTTTCCGTTATGTGCTCCAGTTTATAGACACCCACCTTGTTCACAGTGGAGTAGTAAGCTCCAGCCTTGCAGTCAAACTCTGTGTTGGTCGGCCCTTGTTTCTTGGTTATACTCCATTTGTAAACACGTGATTCCCCGGGGGCAACAGCTTCTCCTGGGACCCCGAGAGGGCTAGAGGAGGTCTGGGTTTGACCCACACCGCCCCCCTGGCTGCGGTCATAAACTCCCTGCAGGTGAAACGAGTAAGGCCTGGAGGCCTTGTTCTTAAATGTCACCTGGAACCAAACCCAAGAACAATGTTTCACTGAATCAATTTCATTAAATATACTACCACTCCTTCCTCCTTCTGAACAATAAGCACATAAATGTAACAACACAGAAGTTCTAGATGCGATATCCTAAACCATTGCCCAAAGCGCATAGAAATTGCCTAGCCATTCATTCAAATGATAATATAATTTGTAATTATTTGACATTTGTACCTCTAAACACTAACAGTTCTATTAAGTATGCTGATCTAAACAAGCTGGACTGATTTTGTATTTTGTACTAATACTAGTCATAGCATTGTTGACTGTAGAAACAATTACTGCGATTGCAAGGCGCGAATCTCAGCCGTGAATCCCCAGTAATCAACACAATACACAGCGACAGGACATCTCTCTACTGAGATGCTCTCTTTCGCTCTCTCTCTCTCTTTCTCTCTACTGAGGAGCTCTCTTTCGCTCTCTCTCTACTGAGGTCTCTCTCTCTCTCTTTTTCTCTACTGAGGTGCTCTCTCCCTTTCTCTCTCTACTGAGGTCTCTCTCTCTTTCACTCTACTGAAGTGCTCTCTCTCTCTCTACTGAGGTCTCTCTCTCTCTTTACTGAGGTGCTCTCTCTCTCTCTACTGAGGTCTCTCTCTCTCTCTTTTTCTCTACTGAGGTGCTCTCTCCCTTTCTCTCTCTACTGAGGTCTCTCTCTCTTTCACTCTACTGAAGTGCTCTCTCTCTCTCTACTGAGGTCTCTCTCTCTCTTTACTGAGGTGCTCTCTCTCTCTCTACTGAGGTCTCTCTCTCTCTCTTTTTCTCTACTGAGGTGCTCTCTCCCTTTCTCTCTCTACTGAGGTCTCTCTCTCTTTCACTCTACTGAAGTGCTCTCTCTCTCTCTCTACTGAGGTCTCTCTCTCTCTTTACTGAGGTGCTCTCTCTCTCTCTACTGAGGTTCTCTCTCTCTCTCTCTCTTTACTGAGGTCTCTCTCTCTCTCTTTACTGAGGCGCTCTCTCTTGCTCTCTACTGAGGTCTCTCTCTCTCTCTTTTCAGAGGTGCTCTCTCTCTCTCTTTACTGAGGTGCTCTCTCTCTCTACTGAGGTGCTCTCTCTCTATACTGAGGTGCTTTCTCTCTCTCTCTACTGAGTTGCTCTCTCACTCTCTTTACTGAGGTGCTCTCTCTCTCTCTACTGAGGCGCTCTCTCTCTCACTACTGAGGTGCTTTCTCTCTCTCTCTCTCTACTGAGTTGCTCTCTCACTCTCTTTACTGAGGTGCTCTCTCTCTACTGAGGTGCTCTCTCACTCTCTCTCTCTCTTTACTGAGGTGTTCTCTCTCTCTGCTGAGGTGCTCTCTCTCTCTCTTTCTCTCTCTACTGAGGTCCTCTCTCTCTCTTTACTGAGGTGCTCTCTCTCTCTCTTTCTCTGAGGTGCTCTCTCTCTCTCTCTCTTTACTGAGGTGTTCTCTCTCTCTCTTTACTGAGGTGGTCTCTCTCTCTACTGAGGCGCTCTCTCTCTCTCTCTCTACTGAGGCGATCTCTCTATCTTTACTGAGGCGCTCTCTCTCTCTCTCTACTGAGGCGCTCTCTCTCTCTCACTACTGAGGTGCTCTCTCTCTCGCTCTACTGAGGTGCTCTCTCTATCTTTACTGAGGCGCTCTCTCTCTCTCTACTGAGGTGCTCTCTCTCTCACTACTGAGGTGCTCTCTCTCTCTCTCTACTGAGGCGCTCTTCTCTCTCTCTACTGAGGTGATCTCTCTCTCTCTCTCTCTCTACTGAGGCGCTCTTTCTCTCTCTCTACTGAGGTGATCTCTCTCTCTCTCTCTCTCTACTGAGGCGCTTTTTCTCTCTCTCTACTGAGGTTCTCTCTCTCTCTACTGAGGCGCTCTCTCTCTCTCACTACTGAGGTGCTCTCTCTCTCGCTCTACTGAGGTGCTCTCTCTCTCTCTACTGAGGTGCTCTCTCTCTCTCTCTCTCTACTGAGGCGCTCTTTCTCTCTCTCTACTGAGGCGCTCTTTCTCTCTCTCTACTGAGGTGATCTCTCTCTCTCTCTCTCTCTACTGAGGCGCTTTTTCTCTCTCTCTACTGAGGTTCTCTCTCTCTCTACTGAGGCGCTCTCTCTCTCTCTCTACTGAGGTGCTCTCTCTCTCTCTACTGAGGTGCTCTCTCACTCTCTCTATACTGAGGTGCTTTCTCTCTCTCTCTACTGAGTTGCTCTCTCACTCACTCTCTCTTTACTGAGGTGCTCTCTCTCTTTACTGAGGTGCTCTCTCTCTCTTTACTGAGGCGATCTCTCTCTCTCTACTGAGGCGCTCTCTCTCTTTCTCTACTGAGGCGCTCTCTCTCTCTCTCTCTCTACTGAGGTCCTCTCTCTCTCTCTCTACTGCGGTGCTCTCTCTCTCTCTCTACTGAGCTGCTCTCTCTCTCTCTCTAATGAGGTGCTCTCTCTATTTCTCTTTACTGAGGTCCTCTCTCTCTCTTTACTGAGGTGCTCTCTCTCTCTCTCTACCGAGGTGCTCTCTCACTCTCTCTATACTGAGGTGCTTTCTCTCTCTCTCTACTGAGTTGCTCTCTCGCTCTCTTTACTGAGGTGCTCTCTCACTCTCTCTCTCTCTTTACTGAGGTGTTCTCTCTCTTTACTGAGGTGCTCTCTCTCTTTACTGAGGTCCTCTCTCTCTCTCTACTGAGGTGCTCTCTCTCTCTCTCTACTGAGGTGCTCTCTCTCTCTACTGAGGCGCTCTCTCTCTCTCTCTCTCTACTGAGGTCCTCTCTCTCTCTCTCTCTCTACTGAGGTGCTCTCTCTCTCTCTACTGAGGTGCTCTCTCTCTACTGAGCTGCTCTCTCTCTCTCTCTCTCTCTACTGAGGTGCTCTCTCTATTTCTCTCTTTACTGAGGTGCTCTCTCTCTCTCTCTCTACTGAGGTGCTCTCTCTCTACTCGTACTAGTCGTACTCACAGTGAGGAGATCGTGGACCTCGGCTCTGATAAAAGGTCCCATGATGCCCAGATGTTCCTGCAGCTCTCCTCTGACCACCGGCTCCAGAAACCCTTCGTCCCGGTAGGCACGGAACACCACCTTCTTATACTCAGCCAGGAACTTCCTCATCCCTCGACGCATCTCACTGAGGAAGACGAGGCAGTCAGCAGCCAATACAGTTACAATACACACAAAGAGTGATCCAATGGGAATCCATTTTATAAGAAGCATGAGATAATTCAACTATTTTACACGTGTGTGTGTGTGTGACCCCTCATCCACTACCAGGGTGCCATCCTACCTGGGTGTGATGAGCTGCTGAGGTATTGTGATTCCGTAGTCCCAGGTCACTTCCTCAGCAGCGATGTAATAATTACGGTATTTGCTTTGTCCAGCGCGCGGGTCCACGTAATCCATAATATTGTACGTGCTGAATGTGTCATTCTCCTATCAATTTAGAATAAAAAATATACAAAAAATAAAAGCTTTCAAACCTAGCCAATATCCAAATTCATGCATCATGTATGAAGCTCTGAAGAAATGAGCATGTACCTCTGTGTCGTAGTCCTCGTCCTCTAGGGACACAGCCAGCTGTGCGCTGCTGTTGTATGTGTGGTTGTAACTCCTCAGTTCCACTGGATCCACTGCCTCCTCAGGCTGCAAGTCGACGGGGTTCACTTGCTGGAGGTCTAGCTCCGGTTGCCAGGCGACGTCTAGCTTCACTGTTGTGTTCTCCATCCTTGTGAGATGACCTACGTCCTCCAAGCTGTAGTTGGTCTCCTGGCCACGTGTCTCATTCTTCCCCGCCGTCGCTTTGCCCCATTCCTCAGCGTCCTCTTCCGCCTCAGGTGCCTGGGACACGTTCTTCCCCATCACGCCTCTCGCCTGTCTGGCGTCTTCCCTCACCTCCCCCTCCGCAGAGCCACCATTTCTCTCGTCCTTCCAGACCTCACCACCGTCCACCGCGAGCCTCCTCTTCCTCTCTCTCCCCTGTTCCCCCAGGTTAATACTCTCTTCGTCTCTCTCCAGTTCATCCAAGACCTCCTGGGGAATGCCTTCTTCCGAGAGGCTGTTTTCTCCCGCCAAAGATGTCACAGTGGCATTCTTGGCCTCGCGGGAGCCCGCCGTGATCTCGTTCGCACTGTCGTGGTCTGCGGGGTCTGGCGGCGGCCGAGTCGTGACATTGGGGTCGGGGGTCAAGGGGCCGTTGATGTTGCGGTAGCCGGTGCCCGTGGTGAGGTTGCGCGGCCCCGTGGCCCTGGGCCCCATGGGCATCACGTCGTCAATGAAGTGAGTCAGCAGGTCATCCTCCTCGTCCACCAGCGGGTTGCTGTCGCAGGGCTTCACTGTGTATCGGACGCTCATGCCGCGGCTCTTGAGGTTGCCGTCGAACGCGCTGATCTCCCACTCCCCTGCGGGCACAAGAGGAGGTTGGGAATTGCCTTTTTTTTTACATGATGATGATTAAATTTGGCAGTTTTATAATGTGCCAATTTCTTGCTGCTGTTTACTGGGCTTCATTATTTTTAACATCGTACTTCATTAGAAAAGAAAGGATTTTTGTTCACTTTTTGCCACTATCATTTATTCTGTAAAAATGACGATAGTTTTGACATCCCCGATACCAAGATATACTCTTACATTATAGTTGTTATATTGCTGTTATATTATGTGTTGGATTCAACCACGCACTGCGAAGGGTTACCATGGAAGCATCATCCTGGCTTTACCTGTCAGTTCTGCCTCCATGGGAACCATCTCGCCAGTCATGGGGAACAGAGTGAGGACGGTGTGGTGGGCATCCAGGTGCTTGAAGGGGTTACCCGTGAAGTACACAGACAGGAAGTCACTCTGGGTGCCCACGTTGACAACGTGCCAGAAAGTGACATCACTCTTGCAGGCGGCAAACTCCCGCCCCCTGAACATGACCCCATTCACGCCTGAGAGGAGGAGGAACCGTGTGAGCACACACACGGGAACACACACATACAAAATACACTGTACATGAAAGCACACACATTGGGCTAGCAGACTCATTTGTTGACAGTCATTTTCAGCATTTTTTGAATGTGTCTTCACAGACATGCTTCACTTCAAATCGATGGTCATTTCTAGTCAAGCAACTGAAAAAGTACATATTGTCACAGAAAAAGGGACCTACCTGGGATATATACTGTACAGCATGATGTAAAATGTGTTGTCTAGGGCTCCACAGAGGTGTCACAGGGGTGAACACAGGTGCCGCTCCCAAGGTTAATGATGGGCACTGGCCCTACTCTTACACCTCTGTGGTAAAGACCTATACTGCCTTATATACAGTTGGTGATTGAAAACAATACTAAGTACAAATTGCTGTGTGTGTTGAGAGATCGGGATGACTGTGATGGACTTACTATAAATAATGTTGGAACTGTAAAACTCGGGATCATTGGGATCCACTTTGGAGGGGTCCGTGCTGTACTGGTGAATGTTTTGGTTGATGTACCAGCTTCTGTTCTCATCGAACACTGAGAACATGATGCTCATCTCTTTATCCGGACCCAACTGTGGTCAACGATTCAGTCAACGTTGTAAAAGAAGAAGTACAAGAGAATATCATGTTGCTCAGAAAGTTTATGTTCAGCCAAATGAAACCAATGCAAATGGATCAAATTCTATTCTATTTTCTTCACCCCGCATTTTAGTAACTTTAACTTTATTTACTTACAGTCAAGAATTTTAACAGAGCTTACGGAGGCCTGCACTTTAAAGTCAACTAGTCGAATGGTGGTTCAGAGCACCCAGGAAGAAGTATCTGGACCATTATTGTAAAAAGATCTATTGTAACTGTGTATGTCAACTTATATCAATCTTGTTTTGTATGCAATTGATGGACGTGATTGGATGCAACACAAGGATGTAAATCAACACAAGTCAAGAACTTGATTGTCTTGATCCAATGCAACTGGACAATCCACAGTGGGTCTAGCAACCCCTTAATTGCAAACTGAAAAGTCGAAGCAATGACGTTTAAGTGGGGTGACAAATAGAGGTGATCACCAGCAGACGCATGATGACTTGAACTGTGAGTTTTCCTTTCATGTCCAGCTTTAGATCGCTTCATTACGCGAAGTGAATATTTGTTTCATATCCATTCTTTTGAAATTTCACATCGGTTCTCATCTAATGTTGTGGTTGGATCTAGTCAATGAATTAATTGCGCCAATCACTGTAATGTTGTTGTAATGGCATGTACGAGGAAACATGTACATTGAATAAATCATTGAATAATTGATTGAACTGGCAAATCTAACTTGACCTGGAAAATTGTAAATAGGGTACAGGCCTACTAATACATGACTAATATTCTATAAAATGACTCATTTGACCTCAGGAATAAAGGTACTCTCGAGCAAAAACCCCTGACTGCAACTGCACTCGTACAATATATGTACGGATCTGTAAATGTCCAGAAGTCTCTGTAAATAGACATACACCCCTGGAAATATATGTATATATGTAGATATACATACACTTCTTTAAATACACCTACTGTGTATTTACTGCTACCAACTCCGAGTCTAGTCCAGATGGTGTATTTTCTCACCAGGCGGCCCATGAGGTCGATGGACTCATACTTGCAGATGAGTAGGGTGCCCACCAGTCCAGAAGCTAGGTCCCTCTCGGAGTGCACGGTGCTCTGGTACAGCTGGGTCAGACACTGGTGGTCCCCCTCCAGGGGGCCACTGTTAGGGCCCAGCTTCCACGCGTAGGCAAAAGTGCCATTGGGCGGGACCCCCATGGAGCGGAGGTCATTCTCTGCCTCTGTATGACAACCAGAAAATGTATATTCAACTGCTCTGCTTGTTATGTTAACGGTATGTCTATCCATTATGGAAGGCATTGTACATCTGATCATCCTGGGAAGGAGGGATGCCCCACTTTACGTTCCCTCTCAGGTCATCAAGGACATTTGTCTTTGCCCTTTGTGGAGCTAGGAGGTGTAAATCCCTTTGAGACGTAACTGTGATTAAGGGCTACACAAATTCAATTGTCTTGACTTGAAAAGATCAAATCAATATTTTGCCCATCTCCCCAGCAGGATATACTGATTTGAATGAATGCATTTTGGAGAAACATGCTAAGAGGCCGAGGCACACTAAGTGCTGTGTTACATTCGTATGTTGCAAGAAAATTGGAACAGGCTGTTTGAATGGCACGTGTGTGTATGGAGAGGACATACTGTTCTGAGATCTTTTCAGTGGCTGAACATTGATCAGACCAGTGGGGTAGATATTGAAAGGCCGACTTGCCAGGTTCTTGAATATTATCTGGAAAAGACAACCACAAAAGAGATTGTTCCCTGCATTTATCTCAATGCAGTTTTCCCCTCTGTTTACATAAAGGTCAACAAAATTCAAAAATGGTACATTTGCAACACTGTGGAGATCAGTCTATTTCAGCTGACTTCTTACATGAACCTGGTCGTTGATCTCTCCTTTCAGGAGGGGCCCCAGCAGTGACTGTGCAGTGCTCTTCCTCTTGGTGAACGTGTCATCTGTGTATTCTATGAACACTGCCTTCTTATACTGAAAGCCTAGCCGCTGGGGAACACCACGGAAGTAGTCGGACTGCAGCTTGCTGATGTATTGCCAACGCAATAAGAAAGAAAGTCACAGATTGTACACAGATTGCATCATGGTATATCATGTCACATTATGTCATATATAATATCATAGCATGGCATATCGTATTGTATCAAAACCAGCGCCACATGACCGCTCGCCATGCCCATGCAGAAGCCACTAACCTGTACTTCATCTAACGGCCTGTCGGAGGCTAGCAGTGCTTCGGTGCAATTGTAAGGCAATGAGAAAATTGTGATCCCCTTTCACACATAGGTTCCTGTGTGAAAGGGGCCAAATAACTGGCACTTTCTGGCACATGGCGCCTTTAGTCATTTCCGCTATTCACACATGCAGCTACATTGTGGAACACTCTTGTGCCCTTTCACATTAGTACGACAAATAGCAGAAATGCAACACGTAAGGATGGCACCGCCATAAAACTCAACAGAAGAACTGCGAAGACAGACTGAGAGGCACGCCCTTATTTCTGAATCAGTTTTCAGACATTCTTGAATAAAGCTTCTTTACAAAGAGCTTCTTTGCATACAAAAGTTGTATTAATATTGTTCTTCAATCCCCCGAATGTCGTACTTAGCTTTGACCGTTGTGCACTTTAATGTTGCTTTGGTTACAGTTTGGGTTTATGAATTGATTAAACTTCAGCCAAACTACGTGTGCAATACAGGGTTTTAATGCATACCTGCTGGCCAATGAGAAAAGAGTATTCACCCAGGGCACGCCATAAGGGTTGTCCTACCTGTCTGTGGGCTGCAGGTGCGGAGCGTAGTTCCATGTCACCTCTTCAGCGGCGATGTAATGCTTCCATGTGCTGGATCTGTGGCCCCGGCTGGACCGGACCTGGGGCTGGGCCTTCCGGGGTTTGAAGTCCAGGGTGTTGAGCATGCTGATGTCCTCCCCACTATAGTCATCGTAGAGGTAATGGTAGCCCGGCATGGTGCCGGGTGCAGAGGGGCAATTCTCCACGGTGAACACAGCACTCATGCCGGCTGGGGGCAGATTGAGTAAAACATCCCTTTGAGATGACCTGACCCATTATGAATACATGTATGTAATTATACAATCATTTTCATGAAATCTTTATATTTAGTTCTAATTATATTATTATAAAAGTATTAGTATTAGTAGTAGTAGTAGTAGTATAGTAGTAGTATCTGTATTATTGT
This sequence comes from Malacocephalus occidentalis, assembly GCA_900312585.1. Classification (NCBI taxonomy): domain Eukaryota; kingdom Metazoa; phylum Chordata; class Actinopteri; order Gadiformes; family Macrouridae; genus Malacocephalus; species Malacocephalus occidentalis. The sequence goes on from OMOU01083187.1 coordinate 15,378, forward strand.
TGTTTGAATTGTATTGGTTTCTGTCAGTATTTCAAGTAAGCTGCAAAAATAGCCCTGAGGGTCAAGGTGTGCGGGCCTCGGGTCAGAGCGCTGTGAGATAATGGAACCCAACAGAACAAACGCATGGCTTCCTTTCCCACGTCTCCGCTGAACTTCCACTGATAGT
>OMOU01083203.1:0-34487 GCA_900312585.1 Malacocephalus occidentalis
TGAGCTAGCTTAATGTTCGTCAGAGAAACGGCTCTGCCGCAATTCTACAATAATATCTATCTCTTGAGATCTGGGGAGTGGGGGTAGGTAATAATCATAATCGTAATTATAATCATTTTGAAAACATAAATTGTAAGTGAAATCCAGTCCCATCCCAAGACACACGACTTTCCTTTCACTTGATTTGAGAAAATGAGCAAAACCAGAACTGAATGACGAAACGTTTTACAGCATGAATCTGTTGCCTGGTCCTTCTCTCACTTCTGTCTATCTTTTGGTTTCTATGAGAGAGAGAGAGAGAGCGAGAGACACACACGTACACACACACACACACACACACACACACACTGAGCAGTGCACAGTAACTTCAAAATCAACTTTGGTTTAAAAAACTAAATGCCTTTTGTGTGGGGAAACACGACACACACTATACGAGTATGACGTTGACACACTTTGACACACTACATTTTACTACTTGGAAGGGTTGTCAACGCCACACACACTACCATGCTGTGTAAAACTGTGTTGACACAAACACAAACATATTTCCCCACTAAATGACACTCAACAATCCACCAACAAGCTAATAATATACACCAAGCACACAAAGACACACACTTGCGTGTGCATGCACACACTAAACACACACACTAAATGCACACACTAAACGCACACACTAAACATACCAAACATATTAAAGATGGGTTTGGAAAGTGTAACACTAAAACACAGCTGGGAACACAGGAAATGAGTTTGGGGGATCAACGATCTTTGTTGCCAAGGAGACCATGACCGTAGCAACACGTATACCTTAACAACACCTGGTTTAAAATGAACAAATATAGAAATTTAAATATATATACAAATATAAACACCAATATAGTTGGAAAAACTAAAATATTCCTCTGACATTTTTTGTTTTAAATTTAGCTTTTCAGATCTCCACTGAAGACTTTAGTGGTTTTGGATTTGGATTCATTTTATTATGTGAATGGATGTGATGTAGGGGTTCTGCTTTTATTTGTGTAATGATTCCTGTATTAAAAATGAAAGACTTATTGCTTGTTTGTAAACCGTATGTAAACACATGGGCATATAGGCACACTAACTCAGTGAGAACACTAGAAGTAAATGCATACAAAATCTTCCGACATTTCATAGTAAGCATACATACATCACTGTAACATGTTTTTTTTTTTCTAACTAGTAATAACTTGTGTGGGTGAAGGTATGATAAATGTATTCTACTTTGATGTTAAATGAACATGTCTGTTTTTACTGATTGTGTTTTGTTTTTGATGATAAATGATTTGCGAAATGTGTCAAAACTAAAAAGTGCACCAGGATTTGGACGTGACGTGTGTTATTGGATCACCTTGCTTGTCTTGCTCAGTTGTCAATGAGCAGAACAGTAGAGAATACAGTAGAGAATACAGTAGAGAATACACCATGTTTTAACAGGCATGGAAGGGCCCAGATCAGTGCTAAGTGACTACCTGAGTCCTGCTATCGGCTCAAACACTTGGCACTTGTTACAATTTGTCTATTAAGATTGTACGATGCAGGTCCTGCACAAGCAAATATTCAGGTCACTGTAGCGTCAATCACGCGTACACATTATTTGTGTGATGAGACACTGGCGCTTCTGTCTAAGCATCACTGCACATGCAACATTTTCTTTGCAGGGGCTCTTCCTGCCTTTAGTGTCCCTGAAAAGGGAGGGTGTGGCAAAGTAATGTACTGCAATATTTTTCCATGCAATTAGTATATAAAGTATATTATGTCTACCGTAAAATAAACCCTGGGGTGAATTGTACAGTGCATAATGATATAAGGTCTTTTTGCCTGTATTGTTCCTTTTTTGTAAACACTAAAATCAATATTATATTAATATTTTGGTTAAAAGGTGTGCTTAGATGACATGAACATCGGTCTAATAGATTTCCATGGATTGTAATTGACCACCACAACATGCATACAAACACACTTGAGAATGGGTTTCATGTGAACCACTAAAAGGTTGACTAACTGACACAATGGTTCTCCAAAGCCATGTGGGACCATGTCATCCGGTTAACAGCAAGTCATCAGTTTCGGGGGGGTTTGTGAGGCTTGGTACACATGGCCTGGTAGAGAGTGACTGGTGTATCATGTTCTGTTTTTGATCTTCATCTTCATCTTACGACCTTCAGTTGATGTGTGACGTTAAAGCAGCAGGTTATTTTCTAACAGGCCTCTAGAGTAAAGTTGCTAAAGTATTTGATATTAAACCATATTTACTGACTCATATTAAATCATAACTGATCCAAACAAGGCATCGTTTGTGTGAGAAAGGTTTTTGTAAAAACAAATAGTACATATTTTTCATTTCACTGGTAACATGCAGCACACTACAAATGTTCTGAAAGTAACTAGATGTATAGAACGCTCTCGCTCTACACACGCAGTATATAGTACATGTAGCTCACCATTGTTCTAGTTAAACAAGTACAATATTGTAACAATGTTTCCGACCCCTACTTTGTTTTCTTCCTGCTTACCATGTAGTACATGTTTTCACTGCCCTATACTGTAAGGGACATGGACACATTCTACCATTAGATGTGAAATGGTTGCTGTTTTCTTATTGTGTCTCCGATTTTGCCTGTGTAGGTTAAGGACAAATAAATGGTTTCAGTTTCAGGTTTGGGTTGTAATAACATTTACATTAAACTGTTTTTCAACAAATGTTTATAGTGCTGAGTTTAACGGCATACATTCCCTGCATTAAATGTAGAAAAACTGCTTATAGAAGTTGTGATTGATATGGCAATTGTTTCTCTAAATAGAAAATCAGAATATTCAGACTTGGGATCAAACAGCTGCAGATAAGCTGTGTGTATGTCCTATCTGTTTCACTTTCTCCCTTATGTATTCTCTAAAAGCTAATTGTTTTTCATAATATGGTTATTTAAATAATGTATTCGTTTAGTGTCAATCTTTCTACAGTAATTGCGGCTGTATGCTACTCTGCAGTCTAGGCCAATTACTAATTCATATTACAATATGTTCATAATTGTAATATAGGGGATGTGTGACAGAAATTGTATCCTGGCTGCTGAGAATTGGGAGAACCTACATAATATATAACCTAAGAATATGGCAATGTTAATGCTAATACTCCTTTAACTGTGTGAAACTGTCACCTATAATTGGAGTCTGATGGAAGTGCAGAGATGCTGCCATTAAAAATGAGGAGTTTATCTGGTTGGGTGTGATGATGTCATCACTGGGCGGTCTTGCTGCGACCCATTGTCCTCGTCTTCCTCAGGTAAAGAATGGTCCGACTGGGAATCAGATACACACACAATAAGACACATTTCAATTCACATCACGTTGTGGTGTTGCAATCGTTGATCTTGCCTTGCAATGTCACAGACATATTGCTCAACCACCATTCAACCCGTTGGACTCTGACATGCCTGACCCGGCCCGCCACCTCCGTTCAATTACGCACGTATAATGGTAATTATACGGTTATTTGATGCCAAAAGGACGAAGGACCTTTTGTTTTGACTCTACCAGCTGTAGGGCGACATTCTGTTAGCTCAGTCTAGAATAACCAGAAGCATCGGTCGATTCCCTGCGAATCACGCAGTTATTTATTGTCGTAGGATCGAGGATGATCGAGCCCCCTTTCAGTCTGTCTGAGCCTCACTTCACTCGACCATTAAATATGCCGCTTGTACAGCAAACTGGCAGCCACTAAATGAAGGGGGGATGGGGGAGTGCAACATCTAGTGGCTGAATTGTATCCATAACCATGTTTCCACCACAGGGACTTTACAGAGGAACTAGGAACCTTTGGAGGAACTTCATTCCCACCACAGGAACCAGTGACTGAATTAAGTTCCAGGGATTTATTTTGCCCCCAAAAATGTGGTTAAGGCTTGAGGCGCTGAACATGTCTCAGAACTCTGTCTCAGTCATCTCACCTTCTGCAAAAGCTTGTAAAATGTATTTGATTACTTTAAATGTCCTTTTACATCAGGCACATAATGAATAAACATCACAAACAAAACAGTTACAAGGGAAAAATATAATCATTATTATTGTATACCATTCTTGACACCCCCAAAGTACTTTAATATCTGCATAGTTTCCCAAAAAGAACTAACCATTTGCAGGGTTGGTAACTTTAACTTTTTATCATAATAGTGATAGTATCATTCCCACCAATCTGCTCTACCCAACTATTTCAACCTATACAGACCTTTTTGTGAGAGGGGGACTCTGAAATTGCCAATCCGTGGACAAGAAAACGGAAACCATTCTGGCCTATGCCGAAAACACAACCACTATAACCTCCCCCTCCGCTGCCTGGGCGAGGTGGGGGAACAGCCTCTTCATCTCCCCAAGTGGTCATACCTTTCCCTGGAACACCTGACCAGATCTGCACTTGAACTCCATGCTTTGTCTGTTACCCTTCCAATCAAGCTCAACATTGCTGTGATCTACCAACCACAAGGCCCTCTTGGCGACTTCTGACTTCTGACCAGAGGGATGCCCTCCTCAGCTGTTTTTTTAAAGAGGTCACACCAGATGTTGGGTGACCTCAACATCCAGCCGTAGAAGTTAAAATCACCAGAATTCATGAACCTTTTTGCCATATTTGGCCTGGTGCTCACCCCTTCTCCCTCCACCAAGAGTAAGTGGCTGTTTAGTAAAGTTGGTGCATCCCTGTCTAGTCGCCGTCATGATAGTTCCATGGAGATTTGGAGATTCGTTTTTTTCTTTTTGTATTTTTTTCAACATCTTCCTTTTCACAAATGTTTCAGCACTAATAACATACAGGCAAGTTACACTCCTGGACATACATATTGGTCTACAGCAAAGGCTCTTCGATTCTTTTTACATCAATCCTGATTGGCCGGCGGAGATAGTACGAGCCAGCCACAACAACATTGGCAACGCGTCTCAAAGGAAACAAAGAAGGAAACACCATGGGAAAAAGAACAGCGTTCAGCACAGACTCAGAGTCCAGGCACACCGTTCACCTCTACCCAGCACCCTTCTAGCTTATGTCCAGTTTCTGGAAAATAAGTTAGATGATAGGAGGATTCGATTCCAATGGGACTTAAGGGACTGTAATATATTTTGCCTGCAGAAACATGGCTGACCCCGCTGTTGCCGGATCGAGTCATTTGTCCGACCGAGTCCTTCTCTGGTTTGACAGGACGGAAGAGTCAGAGAAATCCAAGGGAGGAGGGGTTTGCTTCATGAGTGGTGCAACCCTAATAATATTAAGACTATTTCTTGCTCCTGCTCACTGAACCTGGAGCATCTCACGATCTCTTGCCGTCCATTCTATCTGTATGGTCATCATTATAGCTGTCTACATCCCACCACAAGCGGACACTGATGTAGTGCACTATTGGACCTCCATGATGTGCTGTGTCGACACCAGACCCAACATCCTGACGTGGCTGTGGTGGTGGCGGGGGACTTTAATAGGAACAATATAAAGAAATGAATGCCAGAGTTCCGTCAGCACAGTACATGTGCTGCCAGAGGTGAATGAACTTTGAACCATTGCTATATGGACAATCTGAACTCATCCATTGCATGGTCCGAAATGAGCAACAGCACTGCTAGCAGGACCGTAGCTGAAGTGAGTGCCATTGCTAGGGACGAGCACCCGCTCTCTGTGATCAAGCAAGACTTGAGGAGGGCTCTGATGAGTGTGAACACCAGAAATAATTGAAGAGCTGTGCTAACTAACTACCTCCAGTGTTCACCACAATATTCAACCTCTCCATGGCTATGTCCATGGTCCCAGCCTACCACATGCGGTCCACTATTGTCCCTGTGCCCAAGACTGCCTCTCCAGCATGCCTGAATGACTACCGACTCGCACATCGATGGTCATGAAATATGTATTTATTAAGGACTACATCTGTGCCGCTCTAAATGTAAATGTAATGAATGACATGATATGATTTTCATATGTCAGCACACTAATTTGCCTGCCACCACAGTGGAAAGCAGCAGCAAGTCTGCTGCTGAAGGAACCTTTTATTTCCTGAAAAGTATTTCCTGGGATGAAAAGTTTTAGGTACATATGGTGTACCCAAAAAACCCGGGTGTGGGAGGAGTTCGGGGAGGCCATGGAGAAGGACTTTCGGTTGGCCTCAAAGAAGTTCTGGCCAACTGTTCGGCAACTGAGGAAGGGGATGCAGGGCTTAGCTCAGTCTGTAGTCAGTCAGAGAGGAGAACTGCTGACCCAGACTGAGGATATTGTCGGGCGGTGGAAGGAACAATTTGAGGAACTCCTGAACCCGACCAACACGAATCTCTTCCACTAAATTGGGGAAGAATGGGGCAGCTCAAATGGGATGCTGCCTGAAGTCCAAACTGCTAACATCCACAACTCTTCAGACTCCTGAAGGTAAAGCTCAAGTACATGACAATCTAAAGTACAGGCAAATTAAGCAAAAGAGCTACTATGCCAGACAAATAAGACAGTTGCCAGATCTGCAAAGGAGGAAGGAGAAAAGCTCAGAATGCAAAGAGGAGACACAGACATCAGCAGCTAAGATAATTCATAGTTCGCGCAACAGAAGGGAGAATCTACAGGAGGAACAGGAAACATCTACTGAAGACAGGCAATAGGGATTTTCCACCTGCAGATGCACAAGACATTTCCAGAGATATACTGAGCGAAATGCACAAAAGGAGAAACAGACGTCCCTGACACCACTAACTCTTGTGTGGGACAAGCACAGTCACAATTGTATCACACACAATCTGGGAGACAAGACAAGAGTCTAAGACGTTTTACTTTAGTTTATTTCATTGCGAGTGAATTGTAAGAATGGCAAGAAAGAATGTCTTACCTAGAGGCATTACTTTGATCATTAGAAATGGTATATAGAACGAGACATCTTCAGAAGGGGCATGTCATGTATGTGTGGGTGTCCATAGCGCATATGGCGGGTCGAGCCGAGTTGAACTGGTACCATGCATGTGCCACCGCAACTTACACTGAAAAAGCAACTGAAAACCTGGAAAATGGATGTGTGTGTGTGTGTGTGTGTGTGTGTATGTCCCAGAGAGACACTGGAATTATTTTAGTTAAGGATGATAAATGTTAAATGGACAATTTATTTACCATTCGACCATTCGGTTCTAGCTACATTGTCCATTAACTGTAAATTCAAGTCCAACCAAACCATTTCTGGTATGTTTCAATTATATTTTAGTAAGCAAATTAAATAGAATTAAAAAAAGTATATACACAGCTCATAACTTTATACACAGCAACTTCCTTAAGAGCACAATTTCATCAGATCACCTACAGGAGTGGTTTTAGGACTCATTTGGTGTGTGTGTGCGTGTTAGTTGTCATCAGACAAGAGTTTAGTGTGCCTATTTTAATCGGAAAGGGACAGAGGGAAGAGAACAGAATGGCATCAGATGGACTGGAGAGGAGGAGATTGAATGTGCGTGAGGTGAAATGTAGCTATCGGGAGATGGAGCCCGGACTGGACACTTCCTCTTTGTGGTCACATGACAAGTCTGAGAGAGACAGAGACAGAGAGAGAGAGAGACATAGTGATACACAGATGTTAACATGATGCAGAAATGAGACAGGCTACTTACAATTATTAACATGTTATAGTTTCAGCCCCTTCCCAAAAGCATTTTGTTGTAAAGTATTTCTGCCAACATTTTAAACATATTCTGGTTCTATGCTGACATTGTTCTACAAACCCATGTTACATCTAACCAAATAAATAGGACACTTTGATCTCTTTATTCATGACTGGCATAGGTTGTATAATCTTTCCTTCTATTTAAAAAAGTGTAGCGATACATTTGCATTCGTATATATAGCCAGATAATTTATTTAGGCCTTTCAGCATGTGTTTATTTAATCTTATTTAATCGGTATTTACCCCCTGAACTGTTGCTTTCTGCTACTCCTCTCTCCTCATTGACTAAGAGCAGCACTGTCTCATTCCCATTGGCCTCCTCTGGCCCGTTGTGATTGGCCCATGGCGCAGGACTGCCATCAAGTTGTGCAGTGATTGGACTCAGTTGGCCATCAGTCGCACAGATGTCTGGAACAAGAAGATGTTGTTCCACCCCCAACTGTAGCTCTGGAGAGAGAAAGTAGTCCCTAGTGAAAGCATACTACCATTACAAGTACTAGCCTAGTACTCCAGCACAAGTACTAGCCTAATCATCTTTCATGTATGCTAACCCTGGTGTTATACACTCTTAAACCTGCATGTACGTTTTCCTTTCAGCAATCTCTTGTGGCTTGAGTTGTAGCTACAGCTATAGCTATAGCAGTTTCAGACAACTGTCACTGTTGCCCAATATTTTTCCACTTACTACAGAGGACCAGAAAGGGCCAGAATGAAACAAATTATAGGAAATTCCCTAGATGGATTCATTTCAATCCATTTGAGAAACGGTGTAGTTCTACATGTACATATATGTACATACTTACTTAGTAAATAGTTGCAGTAGAAACATTCCATAGTGCAGGTTAAAAGCTTTTACTTCATAGTTTGGTTAAATGCAACCAGCGAAAGCAGCCAGAAGGAGGCTGTCCTCACATTCAAGTTTCAACCATTTTCCAGTTCAACTTCCCACACCATATGAACACATACATAAGAAACATGAGAGAAAAATGCCAAGCAAAGATCAGGCGAAGAAACGTAGATAAACAGAAGATGGTACGGAAGTTTGTGGTATGATTGGGATTGCGCGTCAATGCTGCTATGTGCTTCTTCCATTTTCATTGCAGCCAACTCTGGGGTGGGCCTTCACATATTGCTTATGTTTAGCTTCATGTTTAATTCGTAGTACTGACATTTTCTCAACCAAGCAGCACAATAGCATTTCAATACATATAATAGAAGGACCGCCATGTGTGACTTTGCCTGGCTTTACAAAATCATTTGAATGCAAGAAATGAAGTGATGCATGAAGAGTATGATGGATGAACAGTGGGACAATCACAGAGAAATGGGAGAGGACACCTCAGCTGAAGACATATATGTAGAGTGTATATGTCTATATATAACTGTATGTTATATATATGTGTGATTGATGAGAAAATCTGATGGTCCAAAAACATTTAAAGAAAATATTTTTAAATGTACGGTATGTAGAAGCCATATGGTATGCTAACCAGCAGCAGTCTCAATTGTCAACAAGCACACACACATACACAGACAGACAGAGACACATGCACACACACACACACACACACACACCACTCAGAAGGGATCAATATGCTTTTATTGTCTCTGTTTCCTGGAAGTACTCTACCTCTTCCTCTCCCTCTCTCTCTCTCTCTCCCTCTCTCTCGCTCTCTATCACTCTCCTTCTCTTTCTCTTGCACTCTCTCTCTCCTCCCGTCCTCCTTTCTCACTCTTACTCAGCCCAGCTTTCTCATTCTCTCCCACTGTCTCTCTCTTTATGAAACTCCCACCCATCCACATAAAAACTGTGCACATACTCTTCCACAAAAAGAAAACTATCAGTAGTAAATCATAGCTGACAAGGGGCCTAGTACCGCTGACTGTGCATGACCATAGCAGTCATACAATAGACATACTGCCTTAAACAGCAATGGAGGCTACCAGGGAGTGTCCTAACCTCCATAGGTAGCCATAACATATGACAAATAAATATGAACAAAAAATCTGTATGATCACTATCATGGAAATTAATACAATTAAACATTACATATATTACATAGTTAGTGGAGTGTGTGTGTTTGTGTGACTGGTAGTATGGGTCACTTTGGCTGTATGATGTATTCATATTTCATATAGGATCAGGAAACCGGGTTCAGCAGGCTGCAACCAGAGCAGGCTGCAACCACAAAGAAAATAAACAATCTGAGAAACCACAAATCGAGCAAGGTAGAACGACAAACATAGGACACCCATAAGCAAAGAGCACAGCATCAAGAGACCATGCTCGTATGGAGACAGCTGCAGTCAGAGACTCTGTACAAACATGTGGTGGTCTCATGCACTCTGCATGGCCTTGCTCCATATAGCATAAAAGCAATGTACCTTTCATGGTGGGCGCAGCATAAGTACCCTGCTTCCTTTGAGCCGTCTCTGGATCCTATGGAATAGGAAAATACAATATACTGTTTATAAGAAACAAAAATATATTTGATATTCCAACCCAGCAAGATGAGTGAAACTGACAATTGAACGATTCAGATTTATTATCTTAAATCACAGAAAATCATTGTTGAAAACATGGAAGTGGATGATGGAGATGCCGTGTTGAAGGTAATGCTAGGGTTGTCACTATTTCTGTCTCTCTGTCTCACACACTGTGAAAGGGTCAAGTTGTGAAGTTGTAAGACAAAAACATGAACTGTGTACACAGTTCCATACAATCTTGATAAGTATACCTTCATTTATCGTCTAGTTTACTTTAAATAGGACTACAACTTACAAACCAAACATCATGCTGTATTCAATAAGACTTGAAACTAGCGAGAGACTTGAGACCATTCACTCATTAGGAAAATGTTTACTGAGTGAATTAACCAAGAAGTTAATTCAACCATCTGCTGCCATACAATCTGACTTCTTTTAGCAACCGGTGGTGTTGGCCTCCGTAGGGCATTAGAAAGAATGCAGAACCAGTGCAGGTTTAGACACTATCGCATTTCATTTTCCAGCCCGAGTTTGCCCTTGGAGTGAGTTGATGTGTGTGTGTTTGTGTGGTGTGACATACAAACCTGAGTCTCTCCACTTGCAGTGTTCTGTCCTCCCACATCTGCACAGAGAGAACCTTGGTTAGTGTTGGTAATTGCCTCCTGTAAACGGACCCATTCATAGACTTCCGCTATGACTCCTGAATATCTGCAGCTGCTAAATAGTGAATCAGTGTTAAAAGTTTCACATTTCAACTGCAACAGGGTTAGGGCAAAGGTTAAGGTTTGGGCTAAATGGCAAAGAGTAGTGTTTGGGGACGTTAGACCTACCGAGTAACCCTAGCCCAAGGCCCACACAAGCTGAGCCAGGCAGTTTATACAATCAAGAACTTCCTACAGAAGGATTAGTAATGGGCTCGTTCTTTCTTTCTTTCTTTCTTTCTTTCTTTCTTTCTTTCTTTCTTTCCTTCTCTCTCTCTCTTTCTCTCTTTCACACACATTTCACATCTCCATCTTTCCAGTCAGAACACTTACCATCCACTGCAACAATAATTGAATAAAGATTCCATTATAACAACCCCCCCCTCCCAGCCCTCTCCCTCTCTCTCTCTCTTGCTCCCTGGTCTCTATACATCAAAACACTAGTGGCTCTCAATGGCTCTGCGTCTGTCTGTCTCTCTTGCTCTTTCTCTACCTGTTCCGATGGGCTGTCTGTATATCTGCAGAGTGGCAGGAGTCGGTCTTCTGCGACGAATCTGGGAAGAATACACACACAAACACACACACAATGATATTTATCAGTGATATTTAGTTTTAGGACTTCGTCTGGAAGCACAACAACACATTATGTAGTGAATGAATGAATTAAGCTGAAACAATCACTGGACATTTATTTCCCACATATTATATTATATTATCTTTCCTCAAATCACCATCTGCTGCTACTTTCCTACTTGACACATGAACATTATCCCCTTAGTGGCTCACTTGCTACGAATCACACCCTTGATCAGCCTCTGCAGTCTCAAACCACCAGGTGTCAAATCTAAACACGAAAGCCTTAAACATCAGCAACCAGCTAAAACAACCTATAAAAACCTACTCTCTGTTTGTTGCCCCAGTACTTTTGTGTTTTATAATAGCAATTTAAAATGCTGACCATGTCACAAGACAAAGCACTTAGCATAAGCTATACCTAGTCTAAATGCACCAAAATGTTATAGCTACAACACAACACAGTCGCCTAAAAACATGTTCGTTGAACATTTTGTTGACACACGTTTGCACTATAGCGCATGTATGGCAGAGACAGACAACACATACAACATTACACACACAACACATGCACACACGGACACACACACACACACACACACTCACATGCTCGGCGGCCTGAGGGTCTAGTTGGCCCTGGAGCGGGGGGATGTCAAACTGTAGCTTCTTAGGACTGCTGGGCTCCATTTCTACTGACTGGGGGACAGAGAGAGACAAACACAGAAGCGGGAGGGAGGAGACCGGAAGAAGGGAGGAGAGAGAGGAGAGGGGGTGGCTCTTCTGAGCTTGGAGGCTCCATTATCACTAATTGACAATACTTAGAGATACTATAGAGTACTAGAGAGAGAGAGAGAGAGAGAGAGAGAGATGGATGAGAAGATAAGAGGACAAAGTATGACATCTGAATTATTCGTCACATAATTGCCATGATCTCCTCAACATCTATTTTATTTATGTTTATCTGGTGTTTGTTTTTGTGTCTCTAACGCTCCTGTCATTTCAGATTACAGGCACCCCCCCCCTGCCATTCAATCACCTCATTCCCCTCACCTGGTTCTTCCCACTCATCTCCTCGGCTGTTGGTTATGCCCTTGTTAGTTCCTCACGTGTATATGGTGGCCCGTTTGCTCCCTGCCAGATTGTCTTGTGTATTTTGACAAGCGATCACGCATCCCTGCTCGTATATCTGCCTGACCAATCTGTTTTGACCCTGCCTGCCCGTTTCTGGATTTTTTATTTCTTGCCTCTCCCTTGTCGGATTGTATGCCTGTTTTGCTTGATCTCCCGGTTCTTGGACTTTGCATGTTATTTGGATGAAATAAACTTGGACTTACCTGTTTCCTAGTCATGTGTTTGGGTTCGTTCTACCTGCCAGTACTCTGAACATTACAATAATGATTTGTAAGCATAGCCTTAGCTGTTGCCTGTAGTTGGAGTAATCTAGCTGCCACACAACGTGTGTGTGTGCGTGTGCATCCTTGAAGCACTACTTGTTACCAGTGCTTCACAAAATGCTCAGTGTCCAAAATCTAGCTGGAACACGCACACCGTACAAAGAGTCCCCTGTTGGCCGCTAAGTGGAAACAGCAGTAGATCTGGGGTCTCATTTAAAACCGTTGCATATGCTCCAAACAGGCCCTGAAAGAAGCATACACCACTTTCGATGCTCAGTGTCTGATTTATAAAGAAGAACTTTGGGGAAGAAATAGCGTGTATTCAAACCAGCAATGTTATTTGTCATTTGTAATTGCGCCACACTTGATTTGAAAAGATATAGCCTAACCTATAGCCATCTCAAATCTTAATTCAACGTCTGCTCAATATTTAATCAGCACCCCTCCACCTGTTGCCCCCCCTCCCCTCATTCCCCTCAGTGCAGGGGAGATGTCCCAATGTATATATACGTCCATGTACATATGAAACCGTAACTCAACAGTGCATCCAATGCTTTTCACAGCATGTCATCATGTGGGTATCCAAGAGTTTACACGTCATGCATATGACCCTGTATATTATGTATATTTCCTTAGAACTCTATGTGATATGTGATCGACTTTTATTAACACCCAGCATGGTAACTGGTGAAATAATCCTCATCCATAGAAACCTCATCACATAACGTAAATAGCTGTAAAGCATTTCAGAATCGAGCACTACTATATTTTAATATTATGCAATGTTCTGCCAGTAACCTCGAGAAGGGGCAGGCGAGAAATTGAAAATCCAGCAAGGGGCAGCCGGGGTCAAAACAAGTAGATCAGGCAGATACATACAAACTGGGAATGCAGGATAGCTTGGCAAAATACACAAGACAATCTGGCAGGGAACAAAGGGATATAGAGCAGAGCTGCAGGGAGATAAGAGAAAATGGAGGAAATCAGACTCTGCTGATGATCTCTCTCACCACCTCCACCTCATCTCAGATTTCACCTCTACTGTGTCTTCCACCTCCAACCCCAGGAAACTTTTCTCCATGTTCCCTTCTCTCTTCAGCCCTACACCTACCCCTGTCAGCCTTACCTACTTCGCCCCTCTCCTCTCTGAAGAAGTCAACAGGCTTGTGGCATCCAACCATGCCACCACCTGCCCCCTTGACCCAATTCCATCATCCCTTCTCATTTTGGGCAACCTCCTATCCTTCCTCTCTACCCTAATCAACATCGCCCTCAATGCAGGCCTGTTGTCAAGCCACTCTTCAGAAACCCACCCTTGACACAACCGACATCCAAAACTACAGACCTGCAATTAAGCATAATTGAGGCTGGTGGAGGATGCAACGAAAGCTGCAGGGAAGCTGAAACTATGAAGGGAGCGATCTTAGGCTCAATAGCTGGCATGTGGTCAAGGCCACATTTTGCCACATCCTGCATGGCTGCCAGGGTTCAGCCATCAGGCATAAGATGGAAGAGAGCCTTTGTGTCCTTCCAGCATGCATGCAGCTCCCTTAGATATTCATCTGAGGGAGGAACAGTGAAGCTGGTAGTTGTCGGAGTACACCTGAAGAAAGTACTAGCAGGCATGGGTTCTGACTGCCGTTCATCAAGCCCCCATTGAGCCATCTTCTGCCCCATCCGAAGAGCCACAAGCTGAGGAACGGGAGCCAGGTCCAGAGGCATGGGAGGGCTCCTACTCACTATACTTGTTAAAGTGAGTGTCTGAAGCTGCCATCAAGACAACATCCTCTGAAGCCAACTCAGCTATGGGTGGATTGGGTACAGCAGCATTTTCCACACCAGCACTGGAATGGAGGGCCAGGAGTGGTGACTTCATCTGTGCCTGCTTGACAGGTCCACCCTAGACAACTTGTCAGGCTTAGCCTTCTTCTTGGATGGAGCACCCGCAGCCTCTGCGACCCGACACTTAATGGCTAGATTGAGCTGGAGTCAACTGCTCAGACAAGGGGAGGCCCACATCACCCATTAGTTCCACCTCAGCCAGTCTAGCACCCCTCACTGCACAAGGCACGGTGGTGCATTCATGCATGGGTCCTCTGAGAGACCCTCCCTCGAGTCCAGGGCAAGAAGGGCAAAGGTCATGGCTGTCCTCTAGTTAAAGCGGAGCCATGCAGGTGTTACGCCAGGAGAGTTTAACATAGCAACAGTGCAAAGGAAAAAACTAATTTCTGCGGGCTGCTAAACTCAGTCTGAGCAGGAGCACGCTGCTGACAGCTTCTGGAGGGTGAGTAACCTGCAGCTCCAATTGATGCGATCACGAGGCTACAATCGCGATGAGCTTTGAGCAATCTCACCTTTGCTGAGCTAATGCTCAGAGACTAATAGCCTGTGTAGTAAGAAGATGAAAAAGGACTGAACTCGTAGATGACACTGGAACTTATACCGGAACTGGGTCATATGAGGTCACATGTGACTTTGTTGATATAAATGCTTGACCTGCGAATGTGCAAGATGGAAGATATTCAGTGTTAAGCACTGCCTCTGGTGGTCAGTAAGGATGAAATAGAACCAACTTGCTTATCTCAGTTTAATAAAATGTACCCCCACCCACAAAAAAACATTCCGCTTTATGATTATTTATTGGACAGAGTGATATGTATCACAAAATATACAGTACAAGTATACAAACCCCCACCCCAACCTCGTCATTACCACTTACTCACTTACAGCTAATAAGGCGCCATTACCAAGTTGCTTCGGATGAAAGTGTCTCTTTATCATCATGGAATAATACAAAGAGCTAGCTAAACAGACTTTGTATAGGTAACAATGGGGATGTGACAATGAAGCAAGAACAGAACAAACAATTGCAGGGAGCGGACATCTCAAGAGGAAGTGACCAATGATGACCAACCCAACATTATAAAAGTTGACTTATTCTGGACAGCTGTAACCAACTTGGGTGTAGACTACAACTTCACCGTGGTTGCTGGGCAATGCCTGCAAGTGAAGGGTGGAGACAACCGAAGGAGGTCGACGTAGGAGAACCGGGGATGGGGAGGACATGGAAACCCTCTTCATGTTCTCAACGTCTCGGTTCTCCACCTCTTCCTTTGTCTCCTCCTGCTCAGCAGCTCTGATCTCCTGTAAGCCCCCCTGGTCTGCCGTTTTAGACGCATGCTCACACGCACTTCCAGACATCGTTGATCCATATGTCTCCTCCTGATCCGCTCCAGGTATTGCAGCAGCCTCAGAGCTGCAGCTGGAGCTGGAGCTAGTGTCCGAATCCCAGTCTAGTTCATGCGCCGAGCCCTCGGAGCTGGATTCGCTGTCTTCCCGATGACGAGGCATAGAGTGCCCCTTCTGGTCATAGCAGGCGGCACATGGCATCAAAATCAGGAACTCAGGTGCTGGTCTAGGCTGGATGAACAATAAGAGGGCAAATTAAAAACCAATCTGACCAATATTTTTTTGTAAGCTTGGTCAAAAAATGGTGTTGACAGTGTAAATAACCTCCGACACAGCGTTAACGTTTTTGGTATAATATCTTTATTCAAGTGTACAGTTTCATGAACTGCATGAACACCCAGCCACCCAGTGAACGCTATTAGATCTTCCCAGGGTTGGTCATGTGGCAATTCGGGGAAAGATGGGTAGTGGGTTATTATTTAGTATTTAGTTCTGATAATTTTGAAACTACCCAAACATTTGTTTTCAAAGAGTTCTGAAAATGTGGTTAGGCCTTTGTCTTTCCAGAGTAAGGCCAAATACAAAGTGGAGGGGGGTAATAGATGATATTGTATATTGGACCATTAATTAGCGTACATGTATATACTGTATATTTATTCAGTCATCTAACTGCTCTACTGTCGCACTTTTGCTACTACCTTTGCACTTCTGGTTGGATGCTGTACACTGTGCAATGACAATAAAGTTGAATCTAATCCAAAAAAAAGAAAATGGAGCTGTCCTTGGCAAAACTGAGGGTAGCTAACATCACTGGGTTGTGGGTGAATTTGGAGGGAGATATAGGCAGCTTGGAGTATATTATTGCAGGAAGGGAGGATAAGGAACAAGATTCCGTTTCCAACAGGCTGTCAAAGGGATGTGAAGTAAGTAAGTTATCGTTTGGATATTGGAAGCCCAATAGTAATCGATGAAGTTAAGCAAAGCCAGGCCACCATTATCACAGCCTCTCTGTAGTATGTGAATTTTTATTCTGGGCTGTTTTCCTTGCCAGATAAATGTAGATTGTTTGATTGAGGGATTTAAAAAAGTATTTTGGCAGGAATAATGGGATTCACTGGAATAGGTAAGAGAATTTAGGGAGTATCGTCATCTTTACAGATTGTATCCTGCTTACTAGGGACAGGGGCAAACTGTCCCACCTTTGGAGGTCTGATTTGATCAAGTTGGGGGTAACGTTGGCAGAGAAGAGAGAGGAGAATTAGTTAGTATACACCAAGATATTTAAA
Organism: Malacocephalus occidentalis; assembly: GCA_900312585.1. NCBI lineage: Eukaryota > Metazoa > Chordata > Actinopteri > Gadiformes > Macrouridae > Malacocephalus > Malacocephalus occidentalis. Next base: position 17,325 of record OMOU01083203.1, read on the forward strand.
GCCTGAAGCTGAGATATGAAATGGTAATTCCCCCTGCTAGATTTGTTGCCATATTCATTGTATAAACCCTTAGATCTAAGTAGCATTTCCTCAGCTGTGGATGTAGTTACCAAGTTGGCTTGCGATTGAAGAAAAAAGCTTTTTTCTTGACATAGGCTAAGGAGCAAGGTTTCAATCTATGTCAGAAATTGCCTTACACATGATATCAAATTGGAGTTGTTTGTCTTTGTTGGATGAAATAGGGTATTTGAACATTTCCCATAAAAGAGAAAGAGAGGTCCCCAGCATGTTTGATTTTAACCAAATTTGAATGAATTGAGTATGCAGTATGTTGACAAATTGTCTCATCTGACAGAAGTAGGGCGATAAATCCATATATAAACACTGCCGCATGGTCTGAGATGAGTATATCTGTAGCTATAGTATGACTCAAGAGCTGGTAAGAAGTGATAGTCAATGAAAAAATTGTTTATGCGGGAAAAAAATGATAATTTCTTGGTGTGGGGATTTCTCTCTCCAAGGGTCAACACAGCCATTAGCCTGCATAAATACACTAAAAGCCTTAGGCATTGCAGATTGATGTTGAGTCCTCGGGCTTAACCTATTTAACCAAGGGTTCATCACACAGTTCAGGTCGCCTCCTAGAATAAGATAGTGACTGTGCAAATGTGGAAGGGACGATAGCAGGTTGTTGGCAAAGCTTGCATCATCCCAGTTTGGAGCATATACAATTACTAAGAGTACTGGTGTTTGGCAAAGGGTACCTGTCACAACAACATACCTGCCCTTTGTATCTACCTTATGATCTGACACTATGAAATGAAGTTTCTTATTAATTAAAATAGCTACACCTCTCAACCTACTATTGAGGCTCGAGTGAAAGTACTGGCCTACTCAGTTGCTACGTAGTCTAGTATGGTCTGACAGACAAAGATGAGTCTCCTGTAAAACAGCTACATCTGGGTTTTGCCATTTTAGATGTAGAAAAACCTTAGATCTTTTAATTGGACCATTCAAGTCTTTCAAATTCCACGACAAGAACTGGACATTAGAGTATTTAACCGTATTGTCAAAATTGGGCATAATAATCGCAAGCATTACAGTGATCATGATACCCTTGCAGGTCTATTTGCATTGCACGCAAAATGAATTAAGTGACAGTGGGGATGACAAGACACATACAGTAAGATAGATACAAAAATAAATACCCAATTAACAAATTACAGACAAAATTAAAACCCCTGGACGAAGTGAAATTTTTTGGACAGCCCCTCTCCAAAAAAAATATTCACTGATGGACGTGCTAGGCGTGACTAGCACGTCCAAAATTGTATATACGCTCTATGTATCTGAATCATTCTGGGTGATACTGTCACATTTATTCCCGAGTTTGCTCCTTTGCTATAGACAATCCACAATTTCATGCATAGTTGAGTCGCTTGGGTATGGCTTTTTGGCTGAGTTCTGAGCTGATGGCACTGCTGGACATCTTCCGATTTCGAAGGGAAATAAGCTTGATGTATTTTCCATCTGCTGCACTAAGTGTCCTTGGCTGACCACTGCGTCTACGATCCTCAACATTGCATGTTTCTTTGTGCTTCTTCAAAAGAGCTTGAACAGCACATCTTGAAATCCTAGTCCATTTTGAAATCTTTGTCTGGGAGATATCTTGCTGATGCAGTATAACTACCTTGTGTCCTGTTGCTGTGCTCAGTCTTGCCACGGTGTATGACCTGTGACATGAAACTGTCTTCCACAAGCCTCCTACACAGTTGTTTCTGTTTCAGTCAATGACTGTGTTTCAACCTACATGTGAAATTGATCATCATCAATTGATGCTGGTTTGAAATCACCAAATATTGATTTGATTTTGATTTTAATTTTGTTCGCTCACTTTGCATTTTGTAAATTGATTAAAAAATGTTTTTTATTTCACACCTGCCTAAAATGTTGCACAGTACTATATATAAGCATATGAGTGCCTTGGTTTCATTTACCTTGGGTTTTGGTCGGTCTTCAGTATAGTTTGTAAGATCACCAGATTCACCAATGCTTTCTTCTCTTGACATGTCTACAGAAATGCAAATGCATGCATACAATATTAAACAAATATATGTACACCTACATCCACAAAATTAAATAATACATCAAATAATGAATATGGAAATGTTTGGTGTGTGTTGTTGGTGGCTGGCTTAATTGACCTCACCTGGCCCAGTTAGTCTGGGGGGATGGGGCTGCAAGCCTGTGGTGCATTGGCTAATCTGTGCAGCACAGGTTAAGCCAGCCACCAGCACACACACTGGGGAGAGCTCTAGCATGCTAGCTAGCACCATTTTTTTCTTCACCTACAACTTTACAATAAACTGGACTTCAAAAACCACAACCAGCCCGTGTCCTTGGAGGAGCCCCGAACTAAAGCCACTTTTGTGGCATTGTAGCTGGAATTATGCTACAGTGAATAATTAACAGTTTTAGTCTGTCAGATTAAGCTTGTCATTTCTTAGGGTCATTTTGCACAAATCTCAATAACCAGTAACACTCCATCTACACAACCCAGTTTTAAGATAATGTTATTATTGTAAATATTACAAAAGCACCTACCTAGACTTAGGGCGGAGGTCTCCAAGGTAGAACCTCTGTCAAGGAACAACGAACAAAAGAGAGGACAGCCACAAATTGTTTATGGTCTGATCTTTTTTCCTGTGGCAAAGAACCCAACCTAACTCCTGCCAGCCACTTAGCTGTTTGTGACAATGACAATTCCCCCCTCCTGGGACCCAGCTGACATCTCAGTGTATCAAATCATTAAGACAGGTGCAAGGCAGTTAAGATTTAACTTCTCCATTAGTTAGTGTGGGGCTAGAGCGCCTACAAGACGTTAGGCAGTGCACTCACACCTTGTGTAAACACACATCAGGACACAGAGCTCTGTTTACCAAGGGCTCCTTCTTGTACAGTCATGATTGCTCCCAAGCGTCTCGCTGCATTGCTTGTGTATTCTTAGTGGATGTTATGGTCACAGGGAAGAGGGGTTGGGAGCAGTGAACTCATTGAAAGATGAGCTGTGTTTGGTGATCATTTGAATGAGTCTGTCACTTCCAAACATTGTGCAGTTGGCTAGGGTAAATACATTTACTTGTCATATGAGAAGTGTTTTGTTTGAATGGGTTATCTAGCCTACAGTATGTAAACATTCAAGTAAACAAAGGCGTATCTTGACGCCACAATAATAGCTGTTTGGGTCAGGAGTTATTTTCGTATAGGTTTGTGTGTTGACCACAGGCATGCACAGGTCAAGGAGTCACACCCACTCAGAGAACAAGTTTTCCTCAGTCTTGTTTTAATCTAGACCAGAAACAGGTACATCTAGATAGGGGACCATTAGAGAGAACACTGGTTTGGTCAGTCTGAACAACAGGAACCAACACAAATAGGGGTGTGAATATGGTTGTACTCAATGACCAATACATTACAATTGACTCACAGCTGAGCAGCGTGGGTGACGTACATGTCTGTTGAAGATACTGATACAAGGTCATGTAGTAACAGCAGAACTTCTCGACTCTTTTCAGAATCAACAGTTCTGCTGTTACTCCATGACCTTGTATCATGAAGGCTAATACAAACGTTAATACAGAGGATTACATGTATCCAAGTATACATGTGATGTAGTCACATGTACGCACACATGTACGCACATCCCGAGAGTGGTACTCTCTGGGAATTACCAGACTGGTCATTTTAACAATGTTTGAATTTATATTTCGCACATGCGTATTCACCATCAAAATGCAATATTTTTAATGCAACATTTGCAATTGCTTGCACACTCTTTCAAAACTTATAATCATATGTTCAAATCCTGCCATACTGTTATGCCTGGGTCAGACTACACAATGGCCCCTCACCGGTCAGCAGATCTGGTCATCTTCACCCTTTGGTCATCTTCACCCTCTGGTCATGACCTTGTCCCCTTCCCTTTACTGTTGTTATTGTCATTACCACTGCTAATGCCAATCCCATTTTATTTCCCTTTTTCTCATTCCTTTTTACATAATACATATATGGGGTACATAATACCCCAATCCAGCATCCGATCATCAGTCCAGCTATTGTCACTAAACCTAATCCTGTTTCGTATCGAGTGTGACAAGTGATACCAAGGGGCTCCTGGTTTTTCTTTTACTTTGACACTGTGTGAGGTTGCCAATTGTACATCCCATGGTCCCGTCCACCTTGATTTGTGCCACTTCCTTTTATGGACTTTTAGCTGTACCTTGTCACCTGGCTGTTATTTTAGAGACAGAATTCTCCTCTTTACCACCTGCCGCTTCTGCCGCTGCACCCTGCACCTGTGAAGAGATCACTGTACATATGGCGTTCAGGTTATTGACATAGTTTTTCATACAACATTGGTTCTTTCCCTTTTAACCTTAGTTGTGGTATTTGCATTGGACGCCCTGTTAATATCTCATGAGGTGAGTGGTACTGTTCTTTGCATTATTGTGCTTTGCATTCTTTGCAAGACTATGAGTAGACCTTGGAGTGTCCCTTACATTTCATTATGCTCACTTCTTTTGGTTATTTTATGGCCTCTGCTTTGCCATTGTGCTCCATCAATGTGTGCTGCTCCATATGCATACATTGAGTCTATAAATATGTTTACTGTCTGTCCCTTTGCAATCTGTAGGGCTCTGATTAATGCCTATATTTCTGCTTTTGGGGCTGATGCCGGTTGCTCTAGTAGCCCTGATTTCATAGTTTGCCATTCTTTGCCATTCTCTCTGACTACAGCTTAAGACGCCACATTGTCTCCACATTTCTCCTTTATAACAATATACGTCTGTATAAAGGTTGAGCTTGGCTAGCGGGTTGCTGTTTGGACTCTGGTCCACTCTCAGCCGCAACTCCTTTGCCACCTTCTCACTGCAGTTATGTTTTTCATCATCCATACCCTGTTGCTGAGATTACTCCTGTGCTTGTGCATGTGATGTGTGGCTGCAGTAGCACTTCCATTAGCCTGACGCCTTGTAGCATAGTTCCTACTACAATGCCACAAAAGTGGCTTTAGTTTGGGGCGCCTCCAAGGACACAGGCGGGTTGTGATGTTTGAAGTCCGGTTTATTGTACAGTTGAAGGTGAAGACCAACGGTATGAAGCAGATGGCATGATTACTCCCTCGCTAGCTAGCTAGCTATCATGCTAGAGCTCTACCTAGTGTGTGTGCTTGTGGCTGACTTAACCTGTGCACCGGTGCACTGATTAGCCAATGCATCACAGGCTTGCAGCCCCACCCCCACCAGACTAACTGGGCCAGGTGAGTCCAATTAAGCCAGCCACCAACAACACACACCAAACATTTCCCCACACCTCTTGTAGCTGTGACTGTGAATGCCTTTGTGTCTAGGGAAACTACTACCCCATGGTATGTGTGCTGATTTAGTGGTTGTTTGTGTCAGTGCTGCTAGACACCTGGTGCATCCGGCCATTCCCTTTTCAATGTGGTCTAGCCTGGAACTGTAATACATCAACATTTTTTTTGCCTGGTTTTCCATTCGATGCAGTATTCCGTTAAGTATCCCCCCTTTTTCACTTGCATCTAAGTGGAAACATCATAGCCTGGGACTGCTAGTTCTGTTGCTTGTGATAGGTCTTGCTTGAGGGATGTGAATGCTATTGCTGCCTCCTGTGTCCACTGTAAGTTAGCTTTTAGTTCACAGGGTTCTGCTTTGTTTACTATGTTTCTAAGGGCCTGTGTTTTATCTACATATTCAGGGATATACTGTCTGCTATATCCTGTTAGGCCTAATAATGCTAACATTTCCTGTACTGTCTCTGTATTTGGGAAGGCTAGGATGGCACTTTTCTGGGGTTCTGATACTTGTTTGTTGCCTGAGGTGATGATCCTACCTAGGAATGTAAACTCTCGTCTGCACACTTGGAGTTTGGATTTCTTGATGTAGCCTTTGTGTGGCCATCAGGCATTCTCTTGCTGTGTTAGCGCTGATCAGTATATCACATATTGCAGGATGCTTACTTCTGGACTTATGTTGAGGGCATGTAGGGCATCTTGTTTCAGGCAGTGATTGAACACACTCGGGGAATTCTGGAATCCCTGTGACATCCTGTTGTAGATGTACTTCACCCCCCTATGGGTGAAGGCAAACATTTAACGCTCTTCAGCCAGTGGTAGGCAGAAGAAGGCATTGGCCTGGTCTACCACTGAGAACCATTTGTGTGTGCTTTTGATTCCATTGAGGGCTACGTGTGGATTGGGGACAGGCCTTGTGTCTTTTCAAGTAGCTTGATTGATTCGTCCTGCTTTCGGGACCGGCAAGATGAGTGTGTTCCACTGGGACTTGGTCTGACGTAGGACTCCAACCGCCAGGACCCCATCAATGGTGGGTTGGACTCCTTCCAGGGCATCTTGCTTCACTTTGTACTGTGGTTGCCATACTGGCATTTGGTCTGGATTTAACTCTACTACCACCTTGTGGTGTGGTGCCAGGCCAACATCATAGTCCCCTGTAGTCCATAAGGTGGTAGGCAGTGTGTTTAGCATTCCTGAGGTTTTTGGATGGTCACTTGTATTGTGACTTTGGTCTCTCTCTCGGATCTGTCACTCATTTAGGGCAGTTTCTATACTCTTGTGGGAAATTCTCCATATAGTTCCTGCCATTTGTTATTTTTGTCCTTCTTTGTTTTGCATCCACGCTTCATTATCAATCTCATCCCATTCACGAGTTTATTTGTATGTATCATGTAGGGGGTCAGTTGGTTTGCCCCGTCAATACTGCTGTAATGTGTGTGGTATCCTCTCCTTTGTCATGACGGATCCATGTGCTGTCATGCCAGAGGTTGCTGCCTTCTTTAGGTAGCCATTTGTCTCTTCACCTGGTGCTCTCTTCAGGCCTGCCCTGTCTGTGTTAACTGAAGTAGGCCACTTGTTTCTGAATATCTCCCACCAGGCTCCTCTGTGGTTGTTGAATGGTGTGTCGTGAGGAGCAGCCATTGTATTGGCCCCCCTGTCCACGTTGTTTCTGGCTGTGTTCCCTTCCAGGCAAGCCAGCCATCCTCTCATGTCTTCCAGGCAGAGGTTGTCTGATGCTGTCTCTTGTTCAAACATGTGTATCCATCTGGCAGCACCATCTGGCAGAGGTGGCAGACAGTCACAGAGGGTCTTCAGGGCCCTTTGTTTCCATGGGATGTAGATCGGTGGTCTTCCTCCTCCTTGGTTCATCAGGGGGAAGAGTCCATGTGCACGTTCTCCTCAGCTAGTTCTTCCTCCATCCTCTTGTCAGGTGAGTCTCGTGTAGTTTTTCTTCTGGCTCCTTGGTTAGGGTGAGGCCCTGGGGGTGTCAGCTGGATGGAGGTGGAGATTCGTTACTGGGGAGTCTGGTGTGTCAGCTTTCTTGCTCCTTTGGTGTAGTCCTCTGCTAACCTGAGAGAGATCCTCCCAGTCGGGTTTGTATAGAAGGCGCCAATGCATTCCATGTTTTCTGATGTATCTGAGGTGCTTCTGTCATCACTCGCATTTCCGTGTTCTTCTTCTTCGTCCTCCTGACATTCTTTTACCAGGTTCTCTTTGTTGATTTCTGGAACCCCTTTGCTCTCTTAATGTAACATAGTTCTTCCCCACAGCATGGCGCTCACGAGAGCCCCAAGGGAAAAGACCATACTCATCGCTTCCGGGGTCACTTCCTTCACATGCTGCTGACTGCTTTTGATCTTCTTTGTAGAGGTGGCATGGCCCTTCTCTGCGTAGCTCCATGTCCAGTACGCCACCTCTTATCTCCATCATGGGCATCTGCTGTTGGGGTGGGACTTCTTCCAGGTATGGGGGTGGTACTGACGGTTGATCACTATGAGATCATCTAGCACAGGATACAAGTGTCCCATCCCATGCTTCCTTTCTCTCTCTTCTTCTTCCATTTTCTTCGCCGCCCTTTCCTTACTATTCTCAGGTTACACCCTCAGGTTGCCCACATTCTTTTTTTCCGCTTCCTTATACTTCTCTTTCACTGACTTTTTCCATCCCTTTTTCTTATTCATGTCTTCCCTTTTCCTTTTCATTTCTTCACTCTTCTTATTCTGGCTCTCGCTGTTACATTCGGGAGTGTTTCTGCATCGCATAATCATTTCTACTGCCATTCTTTCATTATGGCCCTACACTTCTTCTCTTCCTTTGTGTGATTTTTAGTCACTGTCTTCTTTCTCATCACATCCACTACCTTTTCTCTTACTTCTCCTTTTTCCATCATGCAACCTTGCATCTGCCCTCTGGGGGCGCTGTCATCTCCTGCTCTTCTTTCTATCCCTACCATAGCATTCAGATAGGATATGGTCTGTACCTCTCTGTACCCTATTGGCATAGGGAAAAATGAGCCTGCACCAACTTCTCTTTCTCTTTCTCGTAGTAGCTGTCTAGCTATTTCACTAAGGTGCTCTTCCTCTCCTCTGTAAATTGGCCACTGAGTTGTCTCATATACTCATGTGAAAGTGAGTCGTAATTGATCTATCCAACTTAAGGGTCCGATGTCATCCAGCTGGGTAACTGGATTACTTCTTGTACGGGTAGATCTATGTAGATGTGCGTTCTACTATACCAATGTCTGTAATTCTCTGCCCTACTGTGTTTAGGGGTCCCTCTTTATGGTACCTGTAAATGTGTGTGTGTGTGTGTGTGTGTGTGTCCACTAACCTTGGTCAACTGCACACATTAATTCAATCAATGTATTCCATATTCTAGTTTTACTCCTCTCGGGTTAGTAACACCTCCCCGTTTTCCTCCCTTTGGCGACGATGTTTGTTCAGGGTGTCTTCCCCTACTACTTCCACCGTTGTACTTTTAATTATGGCTACGGCAGAATCTTATTTCTTCCTCTGTTCCCTTTGAGGGCAGCGGTCTTTGAATCCTCTTCCTCCCTCTTTTTCTGTAATATTTGGAGTGCAAGTCAGTTAATTGTGATCGGCAGAATTTTAATTAAGTCCAAGCAATTCAATACATCAGCTATTTGCATATACAATGACAATAAACATGACAGCAAGGCAGACAGACTGGCATCAGGCAGAAAGCAAGGACACGTATTGGACAGTAGCTAACAGAGGGGTAGGTAGTATTACTGGGTTGAGAAGCGGGTGCTTAATTCAGAGAGAACGTCCTTAAGCATCATTTGTTGGTGCATGTGGCAGAATGGAGATACGACATTCCTCTGCCTTATTCACCTTTAATGCCCTGCTCTCCCTGCCCTGACCATGGAGCCTTTGCCTCTGGTTGATCGCTGTGCCCAGTGCAGTTTGTAGCCGAACAAGCGTCCTGACTTCCGTCATTATCTGAGACAGGGACCATAGGCTGGGGTTTGACGCCAGCCTGAAGGACTGACTGCCCCGCTGATTTGCGAAGATCGCTGCTGTTTTGCTTATATTTGGTTTTCATTCAATGAATCCGTAATTTCATTCATTTATTTTGTGTGCCGTGTTTTGCTATTTTTTTTTTTTTTTATTATTCTACTGGCCTTCCTTTTGTTTGGGTCCCCTTAGTTAAAGTTTTGGGTGTGGTTTTAGTGTGTTGCCCAGTGCTTCATTTATACCGGATACTGGCAGAACAAGGTCCTCCGAGATCGGGATAGGCACCTATTGGATAGGATCCGGCACCTCCATGTTGGACGGTCACGTTGGACCGCCCTGTCCCGATCGCATCATAGACGCAGCAATGAACCTCGCTGCGTTGGTGGCCCATGTGGCTGAGCAGATTTACTGCCTTAGCACCCACTCGCCACATATAGGTAATGCGTCGACTCATTTGGCTGCCATTACAGCCTAAAGATTGTGTTATGATGAAGGCCAGCACATTCTTTATTTTTTACATGTCTGGTTCTAGTGCGTGGGCAGTGCCGTAAAATCACTTATTTGATTTCCATATTTAAATTATGTTATAATAATCACAGTAATAATACTAAAAATATGACTACTGCTAGGCCTACCACCAGGCCTACTACCACTAATAATAATGATCATACGGTTAACTAAGTGCTTTATGAGAAAACAGATGAAACAAAATACGTAACACAGACACATGAAAATAAATAAAAACACAACACAGTATGCAAACCACAGATTGAAAATGGAAAGTTGCATGATCAATTAAAAGCCAGTATATTGATGTTACTTTTGTTTTCATACCAGACCCCACAACCAAGAAACTTTGACTATGCTAAGGTTACAATAATTGCATGCATGTTGTTCTTTTATAATTACACTAGATGTCAGCAGAAGGCTAATAAGTCAGAATTCATGGAATGCCATACTTTTAGGTTTCAGATACCAAGCTTCGACTGATCTTGGTTCAGTTACCGTGTCAACTCATGCTGCAAGCCTAACCTGGATCAAACCTGCTATATGGCAGGTTAGCTCTGAGATATCTCTGAGATAAGCCCACAGCTGCAAGTCCACCTTCTTTCGATTGTCTCGGTGTTTCAAGTCCAAGCCCAAAAGCATTTTTTGGTTAGGAAGTTTCCATACTGAGAGAATGACCCGCAAGTGTCTAAGTGGCAGCCATGATAGGTGTGTTTGACTTCTGAAAGGTGCTTCAATGCTCCCTTTCATACCTCCTTTAGCATAGGATACACTGGACATTCCATTACGAAAAGAAAGAAGATAGTGGCGTCCCACAATTCCTTGTGGCAGGAACATTGAAGTGACACACCATTCAGTTGTTCACGGAAACAACCGATCATGACATAAACAATAACACAGCTGATCATCATCTAAGAAATAACACTTGGGATTTATGTATGCGTGAACAAGTGGATGAGTGAACAACCTTTCTCAATGTGACAAGCATTCCGATTAACTTTTGTGGCAGTTATACTATTGCCTTTTTATGTCAATTTCAATGTTGGTAATTGATTTCTAATCTAAGATGTGTTTTTTGTCGTAAATCTTCAGCTGATTGTAGTTTCATCACAGCAGGCTCATATCGATAAATGGCCTGTTGCATAATGACGTATATTAGGACGTATATTATATTACACAACAGGGTTAAAGTAGTAATAACTTGTTCCTTATTATCATTATTATTATTTTTGGACAATTCCAATGGGATTATGGCAATAACCAACTTGATAGCTCATATCCAAAATGAATGTAATCCAAGATGCATCAATTTCCTTTTTGCTAGTATTTGCTAGTATTTCAGTGAAGTTTCTAGATTGAAGTGATATGTGACTTATAGCCCACTCTCTTAGTTTTACACACAAGCTTTACACACTACTTGTTACTGTCTGTAAGTGTTATAAGTGTTTCAAGTCAAATTATGTACAGTGAATTTCTGATAAGGCTAACTCTCTTGGCATCAATGCAAACATTATTTAGTGAAAGTGTAGTTCTGTGTGGTCATATCCTAAATATTATTATATAATAAACAAATTTAATTTATTTGTCTTCCAAATACTGTGTATTATCCATCTCATTCTATACTGTAATATAAGCTACCACCTTAAATTACCCAACATTTTGATATTGATCATATATTTGAGATATATTTTAATTTTAAAGCATCCATATTCCCTACATTTATAATCAATTATGTGAACCAAACCTATAGGAAAATGCTCCATAAAACTGTGTGATTGTGTGTCCCTTTTCTCGGTCTCGTCCATTGGGCTCACCAAATATTGTAATTGGTCTTGACCGAGTCCAGCTGTCTTTAAAATATACATGTTTTTTTTCTCTAGTAACTCCTCCTTCAAAAACATTGTTCAGAAACTAGCATTGGTTTAATAAAAAAAACAACTGACTTTGATGTTGACCGCCTGGTAACCAATCATCCACCTGCCAAAACTCATCTCTTCGCACTCTGCGCTCATGATTTGAATTCTGGCCACAGACATGACCACAAATGAATCTGTATTGACTCTTGTAATGAGTCTGATGTTGCGTCTATGTTGTAGTCAATGAAAATTGACTTAGGCTTTATGTGACTTTTGTGTGAAGTAAACAATATGACATCTGATCCTATAGTGCGGTTACATTGCACTTGCTTTTTGATCATCACAAATATAACAGCCTTCTTGGGGAGGAGGAGCTATTTTGTCTTTGTGTGAAATGGCTATAATTCAAGTAAATAATATGATTTGATCCAACAGTAAAATGATAATTTTATAATAGAGGATATACAAGTATATAGATATACAGGATCAGGTGAGTAGTGGATTGTTTTTTCCTGTCTCTGTCTCTTTCATTTTGACTCAGTCATGACTTGGATTCAAACCTTTTGGGCTCAGTCTTGACTTGGTCTTGAACCTCTTTAGACTCGTCTTGACTCGGTCTTGACTAGTCCTGGACTTGGGCTTGTCTTCGGCGTCATAAAAGCAGTCTTTACTACAGCTCTGGCGTGGCTAGCGACCTACCAATAAAGATAGAATCCGTATGGCACTATGGCCAATAGCTGTGAACTTGTTTTTGGATGTTGACCGTGGTTTAGGATGTTATCAGAAAGCTAATTGTTATGTTTTGGTTAGGTTTTTCAATGTATGACTGCACTAAAATACATGGCCCGTCTCTTCACGTCCATGTGCTGGTTACAAAAAACCAAGATGGCAACAGCCAAATCTCAAATGCGGGGCTTCAAAACGACTATGATTACTACGTCCATTTCTGATATACAATGGCAATTACTCACTGGCTATTTCTCTCTCTTCTTTAATTGTTTTCTGTCTGGGAAAATGACCTGGGAATTTGAATGAATAGGTGCACATGCCCATGTTGAGATATTTAATACTTGAAATATCATGAGACTAGACTGAATGATGTCCTTGCCACATTGATCACCTGTCCTTCATTAATCTTGTCAAGTCAAGAACTTGCCACAAGGGGGAGCTAAACCACTGAAAGTTCATCACATTATCACCAAACCAGAGGTTGTGGTTGCTAACATTTGTAGTGGTTGCTGTGGGGATGGAAGGACGTCCAGATAGGTTTGTGTTGGCACTATTAAGCCTGTGTTTTGTGTGTGTGAGTGTTTATGTGTGGATGTGCGTTGTGTGCACATGTAAATGGGGATGGGTTACGGTTAGTTAAGCAGGGTCTCCCTAATGAATGGACTAACGGACAGGCCCCACTCATTGTTGCAGAGGAAACTTGCTTCAAAGTTTAATCCACGAAACTACCATTTGGGTATACACGTATCGTACATTATTAGGAATACCAAAACACTGCAGAGCTGTGAAGGTTAACGTGCCAAACAATAGATTCGCAGTACAGTCAAACATCAGACATTTTTACGCGATGGGTGGCTTTGAGTGTGTTTTAAATGTGCCATGCTCAAAAACACAATGCCTGATGCACACCATATCTTAAATGCACTTATGATCCAGCTGGACCACACTTGCTAGCAACTTGAGCTGCTTGAAGAGGTGGGACAAAATATCAACTTTAGTGAACTTTGAGCAAATGACCAGTGTGCAGCCCGCGTTCGGCCATGGTGATTAGTCAGTCAAAATGACTGGCGGGCTCCTTTTCAATTTGCTTTTTTTAGTTTTAGTTTTAGTGAAATTAGTTTTAGTGAAATGTCAATGCATTCCAATATTGTGAAATTGTGCAACGTCGTTGCCAATTGCCAGGCATCATTTATGTTACATTCCACTATGTTACTGATGCCACTTTTCCACTGCTCGACTCGGTTGGCACCCGCTCCTTCACAACAGATCTAGTAACCCAACAGTGTAGCAGGACGTCACAGTGACGTCGCCATTTAGCTGGATGTATCTCACAGCATGGAGACAAAAAGAGATAAAATCACCTCAACTATTTACAAAGTTACCAGGTATATGCAGCAGAATATGCAGCATTTACGATAATCACAATGGTAAAAAAAGAGGAAAGATTGAACCCTTAACCTCATATAGCATCAGATAATGCTCCGTCCATTCATTGTTAATCATATGTAAAATATAGTGAATGGCAGTTCATAGGACATAATATATTATTCCAATATAAATACCTGTGTCTCAGATCTTTAGCAATGATAATTGTACGTTACCAATAAGAGGACTGTTGAAAAATGTAAATAGGCTATTTATATTGGCAATGTACTTATACGTGAATATGCAGAGCACGAGGGGAGAAAATAGTATCGTCAGCCGATACAAGAAAAAGACCTGGTACCACTGCAAACCGGCCCACTTCAAGCATTGATAAAAAGATATGTTAAGAAATACACTCCATGCACAATTATTAGGCAAGTGAGTATTTTGACCATATTGTCATTTTTATGCATATTCTCCAACTCCAAGCTGTATAAACTTGAATACCAGGTGATGTGCATTTGTGTAATGAGGGAGGGTGTGGCCTAAGGAGGTCAACACACATATATCAGGTGTGCATAATTATTAGGCAGCTTCTTTTTCTCAGGCAAAATGGGCCAGAAAATAGTTCTAACAGACTAAGAAAAGTCAAACATTGTAAGAAGTCTTTCAGAGGGATGCAGCACTCTTGAAATGACCAAGATATTGGGGCGTGATCACAGAACCATCAAACGTTCGCAAGAAACGTGTAGAGAGGACAAGAAACGTGTTGAGAGGACAAGACACAAATGAACTGCCAAAGATTTGAGAAGAAACAAACGTGAAGCTACCAGGAACCCATTATCCTCCAGTGCTGTCATATTCCACAACTGCAACCTACCTGGAGTGTCCAGAAGTACAAGGTGTTCAGTGCTCAGAGACATGGCCAAGGTAAGAAAGGCTGAAACCGACCACCACTGAACAAGACACGTACGTTGAAACGTCAAAACTGGGCCAAGAAATATCTGAAGACAGATTTTTCAACGGTTTTATAGACTGATGAGATAAGAGTGACTCTTGATGGACCGGATGGATGGATCAGTCCCGTGGCTGGATCAGTAATGGGCATAGAGCTCCACTCTGACTCAGACGCCAGCAAGGTGGAGGTGGGGTACTGGTATGGGCTGGTATTACTGAAGATGAATGAGTTGGACCTTTTCGGGTTTAAGATGGACTCAAATTCAACTCCCAAACCTACTGCCAGTTTCTAGAAGACACTTTCTTCAAGCAGTGATACAGAAAAAAGTCTGCATCTTTCAAGAAGACCATGCTTTTTATGCAGGACAATGCTCCATCTCATGTATTAAAGTACTCCACTGCGTGGCTAGCCAGTAAAGGCCTTAAAGATGAAAGCATAATGACATGGCCCCCTTCCTCACCTGACCTAAACCCTATTGAGAACTTGTGGGCTCTTCTTAAACGAGAGATTTACAGTGAAGTAAAACAGTACACCCCTCTGAATAGTGTCTGGGAGGCTGTGGTTGCTGCTGCACAAATGTTGATCGTCTACAGATTAAGAAACTGACAGACTCCATGGATGGAAGGCGTTTGAGTGTTATTGAAAAGAAGGGTGGCTATGTTGGTCACTGAATTTTTTTAAATGTATTTATTTTTTTAAATGTGAGAAATGTTTCTTTGGATTGAATTGTTTGTTTATTATTCTCAATTTAACAGATGGAAATAAACAAGTGAGATGGGAATATTTTCATTGAGTTGCATAATAAGTGTGCACAATAATAGTCTTGTAATAAAAAAATAAAAAAACACAAAAAAAATAGTGTGCACAAATATTACTAATCTAATATTTGTGCACACATGTTCTACTAAGAAAGCCAAAACCTCACTTACATATTCAGGTTTGAGGTGTATTAACATTTTGGATTGACCAAGAGCACTGTTATTGTTCAATAATAAAATGAATCTCCAAAAATACAACATGCCTAATAATTGTGCATAGTGTATATACTGTATGCAACTGATGTGTTTAAATAAAAAAAACGAAATCTAAAAACTGCCATGATAAGGATGAAAAAAAATTAGAAAATGGCAAAATACATTTTATTGAGATAATCACAAGTTATTCTACAGAATATAAAAGCAACAGTGAATATTCGTATACCCAACACACAGTCACACTTTGGTAATCATTGCTCATTAGTGCAGTGGATGTTGAAGTCTTACACAAAACAACAACAGGGCTTAAATACAGAATTCTGATACATTTACAGCTGCAGAGAGGAACGGGTGCAAATGAAACTATCGGGCATTCTAAGGACTCTACAGGACTCTAAAGACCTTCAGAATGCCTGAATTAATTCTTGAACATCTTGTCAGGGAGGAATATGATGACCTACACTACACACAACATGTAAGGTTTCAATTTACACATTGATCATTTGATATCAAGGATTTTTCCACAATTCTCTGGACAACACTGTGGGACAGGAAAGCCATAAACACTCACATACATCAAGTAAACACAAACAAGACATCATGAACTGAGCTCTGCATGTGTTCACTTTTGCCTTTAGCCTCGGGAGGTCAGGTGCAAATCAACAGCAATATCGGAACAACATTTTACTACTTGAAATAAAAAATAAATAAACACTGGAGGTTTGCTGAAACATTCCTAGTCATTTCTGTACCCACAGCTACCAAATCTGTTTGCGAGTTAGGCAACCTGTGTGTGTGTATAAGAAAAAGAGAGCGAGAAAGAGAAAAAGGATGCTGTGGATCAAACAGTGGTGTAAAAAGGCCAGTTAAAATGGCCAAGCAAAACAAAAAAAGCTGCCATTTTAAAACCCGTAAACAATTCAAGCGACCACCAGGTGATGAAAGATTACTGAGAAAATGTTGTTTGATTCTACCCAGTAATGAGAAAGCATCAAGTTATATAGAAAGACAAAACAATTACAGAAGTAAATATATTCAACACAAATCATGATCTGCTTTCATCACATTTCATAGCATAATGTACTCTCAGGCAGAAAGATGCATCACTGTATCTGAAGGCAAAGGCACCAGAGACATGGAGAAAAAAATCATGGTGTTAAAATTTAAAAAACCCAAGTGATTGTTTTACCACTTGATTACCAGCATCACGCATGCATTAAGGCTATGGTGTAGACCTGCTCACCACTGCAATTAACCAACCTGACCAGCAGGGAGGAGCATAACAGAGGCCAATGAAAACTTGTCTTGGCTACATACGTTTTCATTTCTTTCAAGTTTGTGTTTGCTTGGGACTGATTTGAGTGTGTGTGTGTGTGTGTGTGTGTGTGTGTGTGTGTGTGTGTGTGTGTGTGTGTGTGTGTGT
>OMOU01083204.1:0-13328 GCA_900312585.1 Malacocephalus occidentalis
TTCCCGTGCCCGGTCGCCCGTGGTCCCACCTCTCCATGGACTTTGTCACCGGCCTCCCCCCATCCCAGGGCAACACCGTCATCCTCACCATTGTGGACCGGTTTTCGAAGTCCGTGTGACTGGTGGCCCTGGCGAAACTACTGACTGCAGCGGAGATGGCGGAGCTACTCACCACCCATGTCTTCTGGCTGTACGGGCTTCCCCAGGATGTGGTCTCCGACCGTGGTCCCCAGTTCACGTCTAGGGTGTGGCAGGCTCTCTGCACTGGAATTGGGGCCACGGCCAGCCTCTCGTCCGGTTACCACCCCCAGACCAACGGGCAGGTTGAGAGGGCTAACCAGAGCCTGGAATCGTCGCTCCGCTGTATGTCCTCCCTCCACCCGTCCTCCTGGAGCAGGGACCGGCCCTGGGTCGAGTATTCCGTGAACGCCATGGTCAACGACTCCACCGGCCAGTCACCATTCCAGTTCTTCCAGTTCTTGTCGGGTCTGGACCTCTGTTCGCTCGGCCCTGCTCTGCACCACCACACGGGCTACCCGGAGCGCCAACCGTCGTCGCACAACCCCCCCCCCTCTTCCTCACTCCCTCCGACGGGTGCACCCAGTGTTCCATGGCCAGCGACCCCCGCTCCGCCCCCTCCTCAGCTGGTGGATGGCCACGCTCAGTGAGCAGTGAGGAGGCTCCTGAAGGTCCGCCGCCAGGGCCGGGGATTCCAGTACCTGGTCGACTAGATTCCCCGGTCCCAGATAATGTCACCCGCCCTTCTTCGTGACTTCTACCGGGCCCATCCGGATGCTCCAGGCCGGTCACCAGGAGGTTCCCGCTCGGGGGTGTCCTGTTACGGCTCCGCCTCCACACACGTCCTTTGCCTCTCACACCACCGACGCACCACCCCCCAATGGTGACGCCCCCAGCACGTCAGCTCGTGCACAACAAGTACACCGTCGCCAGGTGATCTGAGTCGGGATAATTGGGTGAATGCGCTTACAGCCGGTTTCTGCGCAGCCTGTTGCCACTCAAAATCAACCCTCCCTCTGTCTACAAAAGCCAGTTCTTCCCTCCAGCCTTTGCCAGATCTTCCCAAAGAATCGCCTGGCAAGTATCGCTGCAGTATTACTGAGCTAATTAGAGTTGTGTTTATGACCTTTCTTCAATCCGTGTTCTCTCTCCTTCTCAGACCCGACCCCTGGCGCAGAGAACCAGCTTGCCTGCCCTCCCGCCTCAGATCCTGGACCCATCACCCTAACACCCCCAATCCCTGGTGGTCTAGTGGTTAGGATTGGGCGCTCTCACCGCCACGGCCCGGGTTCAATTCCCGGTCAGGGAACTGCCCCCTCGCCTGCTCAAACGAACTCCACCTCCCTGATTTCCTGAGTTAAAATGAACGCCTTACCAGGCATCCAACCCTGCCATGCCTCAAAAGTTTTACTTTTGCCCTGTGTTGTGCTGTACATGTGCCAATAAGACACTTGAAAACATCAATCCCACACCACTGTTATCTATTTGATCGTGCCAGGTTGTGTGAAGTATTGGTGCTGCTTGAATAACACACAGGGATCCATCGTTTGTATTTTTGATCAACAATAAAAATATATATTTTCACAATTCAGAAAACATAGGGGGCTCTGGCTTCGGACGAGCCAAACGACAGCAATAGTCATCCACCAGGAACTGTAGACTTCCTGCATCCTGGTGATTTTTTTAATGCCCCATTATATGCTTGATAGTTTGTGTCATTTAACCATCGCTCCGCTGCAACTAAGCACTGGCATGGCCTGCTTCTAGTTCACTGGCCTGACCCGCTTCTGGTTCACTGGCCTGACCCGCTTCTGGTTCACTGGACTGGCCCGCTTCTGGTTCACTGGACTGGCCCGCTTCTAGTTCACTGGCCTGACCCACTTCTGGTTCACTGGACTGGCCCGCTTCTAGTTCACTGGCCTTGGCCGCTTCTGGATCTGCTTTTATCAATCATCTGCGGGCTAACAGGCCAGTCCGGTCTACTCTTCAATGGGTTTCAATATTAAAGTAATAAGTAATGAAGATGAAGATAATATTTCATGAGTTGAATTAGCCTGTCTAATGTTGTTGCGTAAAAACTTGAGAATGCCAAGTCTGCAGGTTAAAATTATAGAATTTATTTCCAAGACCGTTACTCTAAAAAAGGAGGGTTGAGAAGCGATGCATCGGGAGGCTCTCTACTTCACACACAGGGTGCTATGCAGAAAGACTCAACGAACTAAGGTTCGTCAGCCCAGTTATAGTGTTTGTCTCACGTGACTTTTATTGCCTATCTGACCATCACTACAGTGTCATCTTGGTCTGACCATTTATGAAGA
Organism: Malacocephalus occidentalis; assembly: GCA_900312585.1. Lineage (NCBI taxonomy): Eukaryota > Metazoa > Chordata > Actinopteri > Gadiformes > Macrouridae > Malacocephalus > Malacocephalus occidentalis. The sequence continues at coordinate 2,337 of OMOU01083204.1, forward strand.
AAACATAATCTCCATTTAGCCTTCCTAAACCAACTCTCATCTTAACCTAAAAGTGTCCTGAGACTTCTGACCCTGCAACAGGTGAAGTCCTGATGTCCTGACCAGAACTCCCATAGAGGGTCAGGCACCAACAATTGTGCCATCTGCTAGGATGCTCCCAGGCCACTCACTAGGCTGGGAACACAGAAATAAACCTCCTGCAAGCACTTTAAATAACAGGGTCAAAATAAAAATCTCTCTCTCTCTCTCCTAACCTCTTTGGCTAGCGCTTCTGCCTGCAGCTGGGCGTCTTCGTCAGATGGCAGGATGCCGTTCACACGGAGTGGATTCAGCGGCAGTCTGAAATCCGGACATTGACTGAAAAGAAATCGATTGGAACTTTAGGGAATATGGTGACAATAAGGCACACTAGAGCTGATTCAACAGAATACAGCACCCCCACACACACATACACGTGCTATAGATAAATACATCCATTGATTATTGCTTTGCAAAGTAGACAGACAATATGCTAGATCCAGCTGACAGACAGACAATGTGACACACACACGGTACCGTGTCTTTGAAACGGTCGGCGCCCAAAGAGCTGCAATGAAGACTTCTTCGGGTTGATGTAATGTCCTCGCCAGCTGTTCATACATATCAAGCATAGGTACATACAAATAAGCTCGGTACAAAAGCGTACAATACTAGACTAGGGACCTTTGTGTAAAACCATTGTGTAGACAGAGTTAAATAATGTACAATAATCTAGTGACAACATGTGCCTCTTAAAAATATTTATTGAAATTGTTCAAGCTATTGCAAACGTGCACATGCACTAGTGCCACGCAATCCTTCACAGCAACCTCCCAACGTAAATACCTTTGCAGCAATGCTTCTTCTAAAGAAACAAGCCATTTTGGCAAAACTACATTTAAGCAATACCCATGTAATGAACTTGCTATGAAAGGTAACCGACTGAGGTTCACAGCGTTGACATTCACTCTACTTCCTTATTAACTGCGCCCGGTCTCGACCACCCAATCGAAACGCTTCATTTAAATGACGACATCAAGTCAGAGGGTTCGCTTGAAATGTTCTCCACTGTTGCTGAAATGCATCACACACCCACCCACCAATGTTATGCCGTCTGACACGCATGAATATACCCACAAAAGTAACGTTTTTATACTTTGCTTTGGTTGAAGGATAACTAGCAAGTATCCGGTCTGTTACAATGTTAACTTTTATTGTACGAGCCCCGGACACGGGTTCGTTAGTGAACTGGACCAAACCGTTTATGGTACCTCTCCGACAGTTTTCAGTAGTGGCTGTCGTAAATAAACATAGGACAGTATTAACCTTACAAAACCAAAAGGTAGACTTGCATCCTTAATCTGGCCAACAAATCTGATATTAAAATCGGTCACCAAAAGAGGCAAGCAAACATGACAACACTTAAATACTTTTGTTAAAAGAATTTATTTAACTTGAACCAATGTCTCAACACCTGACCTATGGCAAATAAAAATTATACTTTTATAACCAAAACAAAATGAATACAGTGTATACAAACTGAATTCCAGTAATATCCAATACAGTTTAAAACAATTCTTGAAAAGAAAATGACATTTGTCTCTTGTCCAGTCTGAGAGGTTTATTGCTCCGACCACCCATGGGTGACCAATCCCTTCTTTAAAAATGTACATTAAGAGTAGCTATACAAGATCACTTCTGCAAAACAATCAACGTTGTCAGGAAATAAAAAGCAATGCGTGTAGCAGGTTGCCTTATAAGAGGCATCAAAACAAAGCCAAATAAATAGCAACACGGCAGTGAAAAGAGGCCATCGGTAAAGAGAGTCAAAGGTCCATTCAATGGGTAGACAGCGGGATGCCCTCCTAACACTAGCGGCAATAGCACATGTGGATGCCACTGTCTGAGGCTGGAGACAGTGTGTCCACATGGAGGCGATATGGCACAGGTTGGAGGGACGTCCGAGCAGACCCACTGATTCCCTGGAGTAGCTCGCAGCAAAAGGTAAGGTAACCCACGGTTACACAGCGACACTCAGGAAACATCTGCAGGCCAAGATGACAAAAGATTGCATAAAGTCAACGCTTTGTGGCATACAGGCTAGATTCCACTCGTGGAAATTGTAGTACTTGTTAAATATGTTAGAATATGTATTTAAAACTATTATATTAAACCACTGAAAAAAAAACCCTACTTTTAAGCATGGCTTTTGTCAAACTGTAGTCGACGAAGTGCAGTGTTTAGCAAGAAACTACTCACAGCTAGCAGGTTGCTCTCCAAACCGTCGCATCAGCTGATCATGTGTGAACTTGACAAATGCGTCATATTGCTCTGGAAAAAAAAAACAACAGGTAAATAACCCACGCAATCCACAGCGCCTGCACATCTGGACCCTAAAGTCACACACTCAGCTCAGCACACCTGCGAGCTTTGAGGTGAGGATCTCGTTGTACTCCTCACGGATCTTCTCCTCCCGTTCCTTCAGAAGCCGTTCGCAGATCATGCCCACCTGCCGCAGGGAGAAGAGTGGCTGCTCTTTCCTGGAGGGCGACGCCGAGCAGCTGCCTGCAACACAGCAGGAGGAGGGGACGTCGTCACGACTACTGGTGTGTGGTGGACTACAGTTGGACTTGAAACTTGTGTGAAGAGCTTTTGCTACGTGGGCTCAATAGATCATTGTGGCTCTGTAAAAGTTCTGTTGTACCAGATCTCTAAATATTAATGTACCACATATTGCATGTTGTGAATATTACATGGGATTTCTTTCCTTGGTCAAGTCAAATGGGCATCCAATGGTGTATATACAGATGTATCATATACATTAACATGAAGCGGACGTACTAAGACTTTTGACCAACAAAATCATTGTAATGTATTGTAGATAGAGATCCATAATGGAAGGAGTCTATGTATGCAAGTTCTTTTTTCTCAAAAACCATTCATCTGATTGACTTCACACTTGGGAGGGTGTATTGCTGCACTTTTGAGTGTGAAGTTGTTTGGATGAGCTGTTCTCAAGAAAGATGCAAACAGCCACGCAATCGGCTGCTGCTGCTGCTGCTGCTGCTGCTGCTGCTGCTGCTGCTGCTGCTGCTAACAGGCCGGCTTTCAGAGACCACTGCACTATAGTTAAATAAGGAGTATCTCATGGACGCTTTATGGAAAATATCCCTCTGCATGACCAACATTGTTTAACCAAGTCATCATAACATCAGACATTGTATAATCGCACACAACCCAGACCAGATTGCGGGTTGTTCGTCGGACGTTCTACAGCAGACTACCTGAGGATCCGCTGGGACCACTGTGGAGGTCCACGGGACAGCAGCCCTCCGCCTGCGGCTGCGGGACGCTGTCCAGGTGTCGGCGTTTTTGCAGCCGCTTGTACTCTTGCTTGATGTTGTGTAGAATTTGTTCTGAAAAATATCGGTCAAGTAATCAGCAGACAAATCATCAGTAAACAAATCAATCAGTCGCTCAGTCCACCGGCGGATAAGTCACGGCACGTATGTTATGACGACGGTCGTTATGACGTTATGACGACTGTCATGTACTCCATGTACGTTATGTACTCCTTTTGGCACAAAATGCTCCCTACCGGTTGTAAGTCTGGAGGAGACCACTTCTCCAAATGGCGAGGGCTCCATACGCAGATACTTCTGTGGTGATGAAGTGGAAGCAGCTGTAGTGGACATGATCGGGGCGCATCTTCTTCTCTTGGGCGACGCAGGGTTCATGAGTGGATCAAAATCCATGGTCCTTTTCAGAGTAGCTCCACAAGCCATTGTACCAAAAGTTATACCAACAACCCGATCAACAGAAAATCCCGAAAGCCAACCGTGCTGTCACTAATATATAGGCCGAGCTGAGGCTCCCCTGTACGAGCTAGCGTTAGCTTGGTAGGGCTACGGATCTTCCGGCGTCACAGCGATACCGATTTTTCTCACCTCCTGCTATCGTCCCTCCAACTAATGTTGCGCTACGCCGCTTACTACGTGCCACATGTACCTAACTAAGCAGGTCGACTTCTTATAAATGCAGTATGAAATTAGATGATAGCAGATTCCGTAGCACCAACTCACACAGACGTCTAAACACAGATGAAGCCGTTTGACTTGAACTCGCAAGGGGTGTCGGTACTTGAAGTTTTCTTCTGCCGTCGCTTGCGCTGGTTTGTAGAAAACGTACGACATATCCCACAATTCACGCGGGGCTTTTTTAAATCGAGTCCGTTTGACGTGTTGACGGGAAAGCAATTGTAAAGACAGGATAGCGGTTTTTATTTAGATTTTTACGGTATTTTACGTAACTTTCAAGGATCTCGGACAGAACTAATATTTTTATCTATTATTATTATGACTAAAGTAGTATTACTAGTAGTAGTAGGAGGAGCATTAAATGGCTTTACATTTTTTGTAACGCTCGAAGATAGCCCAATAAAAATCCATTTGGTATTTGATATAATTAACACACTTAGAACTCAAGACAAGACTTATTATCAGTTTGTATTGAACTACACAGTCGCAGACAGGCCTATGTAGACTACCTTTACCTATATGCCTACAGACAGGCAGCCTGAAATAATAGCTTCTCCCTTTTGCGTTGATTGATGCTGTGGGCCAGGGAGTTATTGGACAGATTGTTTATTGCGTATGTGACACTTGACGCTTGCGTCACTGTGCATTGCAATACCTGGGCCTCTGTTGAGTTGGTCTATCATGGGCCACACGAGGGCAGCAAAGGTGTTCGGCATATTCTGAGGCGGTTTCCGTTATATTACTCTCCGAGTTATAGGATGTAAAACTAACATGTTGTTGCTGTATATTTTGGTCCATCTTACCCGCAATTCGACATATTTTGAGTACAAATAAATACATTCAAAATGATAACCAGCTGTGTTCTTTATTTATTCTCTTTATTTTCAAGAACTCAGGTCCATACAAAAGAGACTTGTTTCTTTTATTGAAATCCTTTGTTATGCCACCATTGTACAGAAGCCACTTGACAATCGACATTTTGATCTTGAATACTCAATAATACAAGAGGCAGCAAAGCATATTGATAGATCGCTTGTCTGCTAGCTTACATCAAGATAAATGATTACAGAACAATTGTGCTTAGTAGTACACCATCAACTAGAAAATCACAATTTCTCCATTTGTTTTGATGGGATCATGGGCGGAGTCCTATCAATGCACACATAATGTCCATCAGCTTACCAAGCTCATGAAATCAACTTTGTTTTGCTCTTAAATTCACAGCAGACGCACCTTCATTTAAAGTTACATCAAAAGCATGTCACTGAACCTGGGTTGTGTTCATTTATCCAAACCACTTAGGCGTAGGCTACCACAAAAACAACTCAACTGCAATTGTCAAAAGGCTTGTGGTGGAATTACTTAAGTCACAAAGTTTCACAGACATACAAGGCTGAATCCAAGTCCACACCCTTGAATAAAGCAGCTATATGTTCAGACCAAACCTCTTTATTTAACAGCAGTGACCAGCACTCTGAGTCAAGCCTTTAGGCAAAAGCTCGCAATATTATTTAATGAGCTGTTCAAATGTAAGATATTTTTTCGTATTATTTGACTATTTTTTATGACAAGAAACACTGTACAATTGTTAGGTATACATTTGAACAAAGACACTTTACTAGAATGTTCCAACAGCTAGAGAATAAAGAAGTGGACAACAGAGACAGCAGACACTCTTTTTAACATAGATGTCAGATTTTTTTGTTTGTTGCTAGAGTTGCCACTTACCGTAAAGTTCTGAGTCTTTTTGTTTTCTCCCGTCCTTCAAATGTATGCAGAGAAAAGAATGGGTGTATTCATATTGGCATACGTTTAGAAAATAACTTATTCTACAGATTGTTCACCAGCAGAGTGACTCACCAATTCTCTTTGTGCATTTTACATTAATCAAGGGACAAATGATTGTGTGTAATAAGAGTGAGAGAAAATCAAATAAAACCTGACTAAAATCCATCGTTCCCGCCATTTTCCGAAAAGAAATTAATTGACGCACATTTATCCTCCAGCGACAAGGTGCAGTAATTTGCTACCCTTCCTGTGCAGCGCGCACAACGACATTAGTGACAGAATAAAACACTGAGGATTAAAAATGTCAGTAGCCCCTTATCCCATAAATGAAGATATATTGATTTAGAATTTACAATACAAAAATATAATATGCCTTCACTAATTGGAATCCATGACGTCGTGTGGTAGAAAAAGACTAATGGTAGTCTTTCAGTCGTTCATATTCTCAGTCCTTACCCCTTCCTCTCACTACCATTTGGCACTTTGGCACTGAAACACTATACAGTACACGGGCACATTAACGTAACAAAGAAGTAATCACTATAGAGCTAAATGCACAAGAGGAAATTCTGGCAAACCTTTGTTCTGCATCTTTCTTTGTTAAGTGTGTTGTGTGTGTGTGTGTGTGTGTGTGTTCAATGCCACGGTTGGAGGTGCCCCTCACGCTTACATCCCACTAGAGAGCCCCACTAAACGGGCTCCGCCGAAGTCTCCGTCGACACCGAGATGGTCACTTTGGCTATTTTCACAGTGGTCTTCACGCAACTCTCAGCAGCCCTGTTGGCGGCGATGTTGGTGTTGCGGCTCTGGCAGTCCGACTCCAGGCTGTTGTCCAGCTGCTGCCCGGCACCCCGGCAAGCGTGGCAGGAGCTGAGGAAGGCATGGCGCAGGTCCTTGCTCCGCAGGGCGTAGATGACCGGGTTTACCGTGGAGTTGAGCAGGCACAGCATGGTGCAGAACGCAAACACCGTCTTGATGTCGTCGTCCATCCTCCAGAAGAGGTCGTAGACCATGATGGCCAGCACGGGCCCCCAGCAGATCACCAGCACCACCAGGATCAGCACCAGGGTCTTGGCCAGCCGGATGTCCATGCGGGTCTGCTCCGGCCGGGCGCTCTGCACCTTCGTCCCGTCCGCCGAGTACACCACCAGGCTCTTCTGCGAGGTGCGGCTCAGCATGCGCACGGCGTGGTGGTGCGCTTTCCACAGGATGTACATGTAGGCGTAGATGATGAAGAGCACCAGCACGCTGGTCACGCCGATCCAGAACATCAGGTAGTTCTTGTCGATCAGCGGGAAGATGTTGGAGCACACCGTGTTGAGTCGCTTGCAGTTCCAGCCCAGCAGGGGCAACACCGCGATCGCCATGGAGATGGTCCACATCACGCAGAAGGCGATGACCGCCTTGGTGCGCGTGACGATGCGCCGGTAGGACAGCGGCCGGTGGATGGAGATGTAGCGGTCGATGGCGGTCAGGAACAGGCTGCCCACCGAGGCGGTGAAGGAGGCGGTGACCCCGCCCAGCTTGAAGAGGAACACGTTGGTGCTGTCCTTGCGGTGGAACACATGGAAGTCCAGGAAACTGTAGACGAAGATGACGCTGCCCAGCAGGTCGGCCACCGCCAGGCTGCCGATGAAGTGGTAGGAGGGCCGGCAACGCAGCGTGCGCGACTGGAAGATCACACACAGCACCACCAGGTTCTCCAGGACGGTGAAGGTGCCCAGGGTCAGGGACATGACGGCCACGGCCAGCTGCTGGCTGGGCGTCAGGATCATGAAGCACTCCATGTCCATGAAGTTCTCCCCGCAGTGGATGCTGTCGCCGTCCTCCCCAAAGGAGCTCCTGTTGCCAAGGAGCTCCGTGGCGTTGGTAGGGTAGGGGAGCATGCCCTTGAGCAGGAGATCTTCGTCCGCAGGCACTTTGCCGGGGAACGTGTGGCTGCGGAAGGAGGAGGAGGGCTTCTGGAGACCGAAGCCGCCCTTGATGAAGTCCGCTTGGATGGTGGGGTCGTCATACTTGGCATCGTTGGAGCCCAGGTACTGTAAACCCGATGTGATAGTCCGGAATGTGGTGTCGGCCACACCATCGAGCACAGATTTCATGGCTGTGTATGGGTGGATATTACTGCAGTCAAAGATGATGCTTGGCCAACCTACAAATGGATCAAAAACAAGAAGAAAAGAAAAAAAACTGAAAAAAAACCTTTCTCATTGCATTGAAAAAAACAGAACTGAAACTATTCCATTGTAATAGTGAAAATCAAAACTGAGCTATAATAATCATCAAGCTTCTTACCACTAAAAAGACATGGACGTATATACCGAATACCAATAGAAATATACCAAATTGAAAATCCCTTTAATTAACCCCCCCCCAAAGAAATATCATAACAAGCAAAGCAAATCACATGTAACTATGGCTTATTACAAAAAACAACACACAATTTCAAAGAAACAAATAAGCAAAGGAGATACCTACCTCACATTATTCTCCCAGCTCCACAGAAACTCCTCACACCTCGAACAGCAGACTATCCTTCACTCCAACTGACACGATTTGAATGAGGGAAATTTCTTTTTGAAACATTTCCGTGTGTCATTTCTGTTAATCAATCAATTAAATGTTTTACAGTGCGATAACAAAAAAAATGAATCGCGCCTTTCTTCTTCCCCTCTGCTCTCTGCCTCTCTGACAGCGCCTGGGAAAAGAGCGGACTTATCAAGCGACGGTTGTTTCTCTACCGAGGTCACGTGTTCCCCAGCGGCGCGCCACAGCCCCGCCCAACCACGCGGAGCAGTCCGTCTACACAGCGCGGGATAACACTAATGGGGGGATGAGGCAACCGCACAGCAGAACTAAAACGATCGTGTTCAAATTCGCAATGCCCTCCAAATTTGTGGAATCAACATGCATGAAATATAGCAGCGACATAAAAACCAGTCAATATAGCCTACAAACCAATAAGCGAACTAGACGAATCCGCCGACCCAACACTGAATGCTACCTGCACCACTATGGACAGTTATGGGTTAATGCCGATGGGTCTGTGTCTTAAACCTTCTGTTCAGAAGCGAATGCCTAAAAGACTGTATAATTGAAAATCACAAAGAAATACAGAATACGCCTGATGCATTCAGAACAGGTGGGTTTCAAATCCCATTTGTCTGAAATGAGCAATATTAGGGATGTGCAATATATAAGCCACACACTGTCTGTGCAACATCATGTCATGGGAGGCTGTCCAATAAGTTGCCCTGGATATTGTATGCTTTAGTTTTTAATATGTTGCATTGTTGTTGGTCAATGAGGGTTGTTTGATGTCTGATGTATTTCTACTGTTGCATGCGCCAGACTACAAAACTAATTTCCCTATAGGACAACACATATTGAATTGAATATTCTTACCGAGTTAATTTGTCGAGGGCTGGTTCAAATTTTTCTCTTCTCTCTCACTCTCTCCCCTCATCCATTCTTCAGTTTATAGTAGCTCTTGATTGACAGCTTTCTCTTATCTTGCTTCTTCCAGGCCGCTTACCATACTTCTCTAGAGGTTGCCTGGAGGCTGACAGGTGTTCCCCCTTGCCGAGCACGCAGCAGGTGCACTGGATAATAGTGATTATCAATGAGCCCCATTCCAACAGTAAAAAGAATAGGTCGAAATTCCTTTCCTAACTACTTCAACTCAAGCCCGTCTTGAGGTCAAGGAGAGATGGAAAGGAGATTGAATAAGGACTACACTAAGCTACGGTGTGGTGAAACTACAATCATCCAAAGAAGGACTACAAAAAGTACATTTTAGATAAGAAATACATGAATTCATTAAGAACATCGGAATTGACATAAAAAAGCAATAAAGGCGACCAGTGTAACAGTCACAAACGTGAAACGAAATGCTTGTCATATTGAGAAAGGTTGCTCCCACTCATCCTCCTGTCCACTCACACATGAATCCCAATTAGAATTATTGTTTACATGATGATCAGTTGTTTACATTACGGCCAAATGGTGCGTCACTTAAATGTTCCTGCCGCAAGGAATTGTGGGACGGCACTATCTCGTTTCCTATGCTATAGGAGGTACTGAAGCACCTTTCCTTAGCGTTTAGAGAATTCCAACAGACCTTATCATGGCTGCCAATTGGGTACTTCCTGGTCAATCACTCAGTAAGCAAGCAAAAAAAGATTGTGTTTGGGAGGGAATGGGTGTTGTCCATGGTGCTGATATCTGCAACTCCTGGTGGAGGGGCCTTACAGTATACAGTTTATATACTAATATCGTGTCCACTAGGCAGGCGTCTTGGTATGAGGGTGAGGCAGCAGGAAACACACTCTTGAGTTATATTAGTAATACAAATACAAACAGTGGTCTCAGAACAGACTGCATGGTTGAAGTTCTATACTTTTCCCCGAATTACACCTTCCATATTAGTTGTATTTAAATAGCTAAATAATAATTAGTGTGGACACTTTAGTGTGTTGCAGAGGAATAGCTTTTTCAGATAGAATTTGGTCTTGATGGTACCAGGTGGTTCCGACCGGGCAACCCGATTGGTCAAGTCGACAGGAAGTACACTCGGCCTCCTGTGAACTTCAACCAGCCACCCAGATCCCTGCTGCTGAAGAAGGGCCGGAGCATCGGCAGATCCCACTGGACGGATCAGCACTCTATAACTCTATAAGATCTATCAGAGAGAAGCCCGCGGCTGGGGAGCCTGTGGTTGGCGGCTACTATGACAACTAAAGAAAGGTTCATATCAAAGAGGAATAGCTGATGTCATATCATGAAACCTTTGTGAAATAATGCAAATCAGCCGGCCGTTAAAGGTACAACTATTAGGAGCCTAGGCTGACTATTCCGTATAGCCATGTATCTCTGAAGCAGCTTATCCCAGAACCGGTGGAAGATACTGACGTTTGCTGTGTTTGTTTGTGAGTGTGTGTGGCAATGGCTGGTTTAAGCTGTGTGTCTTGATCAGCAAATGCGCCACAGGTGTGCAGCCTTGCGCTAACCCCAGACTCTAACCGGGGCAGGTGAGGCTGCTTAAACCAGCCACCCACCCACCACTCACACACACACACACACACACACACACACTCCACAATCTCAAAAAGAAATTGCGCGAAACAAAACATGAGACTAAATGAAAAGA
>OMOU01083209.1:0-17965 GCA_900312585.1 Malacocephalus occidentalis
AGCCGGGGGGGGGGGGGGGACGGGGGGGGGGGGGGGGGTCTTGCCAAGAACACTGGGGAGCATGGCACCAGCTCAGGGCCCTATGACACTGTCCAAAGAAATTGTGGCTTGGAGCTGTGGGGGCCCACGTTTAGTGTAAACACGGCTTCTCTCTCCTGACAGGAAGAAAGGTGAGGCTGCTATTTCCTGTCAATTACACATACGGATTTGTGAGGAAGCAGAGTGGATTTTTAAAGACCTCCAGGCCAAGAAACACAATATAGAGTTGGACTCGAAATGTAAGAAAAATAAGGCAACGCTTGTTGCATGAAGTGATGAAGAAAGAGGCTATGGTGCTGGAATGTAGTGCAAGAGTCCGATTTCATTATGTTGTACGTGCTTGAGACGAGGAAGAAATGGCCCTTTTTATCGGCTACTCAATTTTAAGATTCAATTTTACGATCAGAAATTATTTTCCAGGCAGTTCGAGGTTGGAGGAGTGTGAAGCAAAAAAAAAGAAAGATATTACAGAAAACCTTGAATGACTATCAAAGGTCAAAGGTTGAATGTGAAGAAGAAGTCTAAGTTCAGGCTGATCTTACGCGCAGGGTCAGGTCTTTGGGTATCACTTGGTGTCAGAAGGTGATCTCCGGTCTTGTTCAGAGGTGGAAGGTCACTCTAATTGTGTCACTGCCAATTTAACGCTTTATGGGGCAAGATGGCCGAATCCCACTTCTTGCAAACATCGCAAGTTACTCTCTGCATGGCCTTCTAGAACAGTAGATCTAGATCTTATGTTTATGTCCGTCTGTGTCTGTCTGCCAAATAAAGAAAACAAAATGGTGGTGTCCAAGTAAAGTTGCTATTTTTATCCGAAATAGAATTCATAATGATGTTAAAAAGGCATATTTCAGAGGAGAATACAGGAATGAAGTCCCAGCCTATAGTTGTAAATCAGTTCGGCCTACTGCCCAGAAGAACCAACTAAAATATCAGGAATGTCTCACAAGGCTACCTGGATGGTGGTCCAATGAATGACCCATGGAAGACACATGGCAATAAAAAAAAAACCTGCAGCATCTCTTTCAACATTGGCGCCATCCGGCAGTGAGTCTTTCACGTTTGCTCCTTGCGTTGGCTTTCTCTGAACAGACTTTGAATAGAAGTGGATAGCTCCTCCGGGACTGAGCCCTTCGACTGTGTGTTAAACCTTTGTAAGACTATCCAAGCCCGACTCAGACCACCGAATCCTTCAGCTACTGGGCAGCGAGACGTCAATCCAGACACCAGCCAGATGTACAGTACAGCGGCCGCAGAGATTTGTCGCCATCTAGTGGCCGTTAACGAACTGAACGACTATGGACGAGCACGAGAGAATGACGAGGCCAGTATTTTCCTGACATGGGCTCTCCCCTGGGTCACATGATGGCAGTGCTCAGATCACCGCCATCCCTTTGAATCCAACTCCAGACAGTTTGCCATGCTATGCATCCAACGTGTGTGCGCGCGCGCGCGCGTGTGTGTGTGTATTTGTGTGTGTGTGGAGGCATGGATGATGGGCCACCACAGCATGTCAGCCAGAGGTCTCCCTCGACAAAGGAAAGGAAAGGAAAATCATAACATCAGCCCTCTAATTAATTTTGTTGAATTTGGAAAAGGACAATGGCAAATGACAGCGCTTGGGGCTCGGGAGTGTTATTGATAACGATTGGCTTCAGATTACAAGGGTGCGTGTGGCGCTTTGAAATTCTCAAAGGGAAAACTGAAAACCTTGCTGTGATTTGTGTCGTTATAATGACACACATTGTTTGCATGGGTGACAGCGAACGTTGAGCTTCCACTGCAACTGCTGCCCAGTTTGAATCTGAAGCCACGCTGGGGTTTTCACATCCACTTACACACAAACATGTCTAAGGGGGAAATGTGTTACCAGTTAATTGAACATGTGAATCGTCACAGGCATGACGTAACCAAACGTAGGACAAAACGTAACCCTTTAATGCACACACTATATTGTATTATGCCTTTTGTACGCATAATGTACAGTTACGTAATAAGTAACTTAAGACAAAATGTAATTCTTTGAGCCCACACAATAGATAATTACACTTCGTGTACTGTTAAATTGAATGAACAAAAAGCTGCAACAATTGAAATCAATTACATAATAAGCCATTAACACAATAGATCATTCATTTATTCTAAAGTTAATAGTTTGGCATATGCTCTGGGACCCATGGTCGCGACCCACCCGCTGAGAATCCCTGCTTTACCACACACACATGTCGACGTTATTATGCCAGTCATGTAAAAACCCATAACCTGTAAGACTCATATTCTACCCATTTTGATAATGTTCAGATGTAATAACGTAAGAACAAACTAACACATACTAGACTTGTATTCCCATGCCAACTTATTACTTCTGCTTATTTTATTTTTTTTTACACCGATTTTACCAGTTACTACCAGTATTTTCCATACATTGATTTATTTGTGACATTACGCTGAGCATCGCCACTTTTCATGTCACTGCATATCCTGTATGCGTGTGTGACAAATAAAGTTCTTGAATCTAGAATATTAATTGTACATCCCAAAGGTTTTATTTTATTTACTGCTCGAATGAAATCACAACTCATCAGCAACCAATTCAACGACAATGTTCGATTATGGTCTGTAGATACCATGATTCGCATAGCCAATGGGGGAATTTTTTTTGGAGTGGACTGGCTTTTTCGAGATATACTATTAGGCCACTAGATGGCGCACGAGTGTGCGTTATGTTGTGAAAGTGATTGTGACCACTAGTGGTCGCTGAAGCTTTATATAGGAGAACATATCAATCCCATAATGCTTGCGTGCTCTTGGTGTATTCATTTGAATGGTCCCTCCAACGAGCTAGCAGGCTAGCATGTGTGAGAAGCTGTAGAACACTAACTAGTGGAGTTTGCGTTAACCAACCAACCAACTAACGCTATCATTTCAAAGCTACCCTACTGAAAATACCTGCAAGACACTTTTCAAAATGAAACGGTCAGTATGCATCCAGTGAAGTTATATCTATTGTCATGGCAAGGCAATGGTTTCCTGGCATATGTCCTAAGTTTGATAGCTAAGTGGCTAGTTATGTAGCTTTCATGAGCGGCCCAGGCCAGCTATTCACTGTTTATGGATCGTGTACATATCGCACATAGCTGTCGTATTGAAGCTAGCGTCTAACCGTACACTGTAACCCCGGATCATCATCATAATAATAATCAGGCCATGCTTTTACTTCAGATGACTTCTCGATGAGACATAGTGACCATGATCTGCATAATATTAATCTGTCGGCCGAGGCTGTCAGGTATGTGGTTACTAGCTACCTGTTGTTGGCTAATGTTTGCATCGTAATAATAACAGCCCACGCCTTGTTAACCAAATAGGTGTTGCTTTCTCGGCCCGCTGGCTCAAAATACGACTTATTAGGTGGTAACTCTACGTGAATTCTGTCCACCCTATACATCTATACATGTGGACACCACCGCAATGTATTTAGATGTATAAGAAACGAAATGCGTGACAGAAACAAAACAGTGGAACATTTTATGATTTATTGATGGAAGGATTTGTAAACGACTGAAACAGCGTTAAAGTTGTATAATTTATTATAATTTATCATCTTTCGGTGACTAATTAACTTGCCAATTGTGATGCAGTATTGACGTGCCTACAGCTTAAGTTGTGCTCGAGATGGTGATTTCTCCTAGGCTTAGGTGAGCCGCCTAAGGCTTTTCAATGCAGGAAAACCCTGTTTGTCTTTTGATCTGCTACTTTGACAATGTTTGAGCTTGGATAAAAACGTTTAAAAAGTATTTTAAAGGTACATTCTAAATGCATACTGCATGTAAATTAACCGAAAGTAACACATTTTTATGAAAATGACACCCTTGGTTATTATCTCTGCAGTGTCCCTCAATATGGCCGCTGGAGATTATGATGTGTGGGTGCGCGGATGTCCTGCCATATACAACGCACGTGATGGCCCTCTGCGACCCAACCTCTATGTCAAAGCTCAGCAAAACATGAAGCAGGTGGGTTAATCTTGAGTGCACTATTATTTCATCAAGGCTCCGTAAACCGCTCAATCAAGTTCACCGTGTTCTTGGTGACTACTATAGAAATTGCATTGATGTTGTAGTACTGGCTTTATTCCCTATCCCTTTGTTTTTAGGTGGATATTTTAAATAAGGAAGCGTTAGATAAAGAGAGGTGAGTTTCTGACCCACTTCCATAGGGATCATTTGCCCGTCATGACCACTGCCATCCTTCCATAGATAATCACTGGGACCACCAAGTCACCTAATCCCATCACATGCACCATGGCGGTCACACTGAATTCTTTAAACTCTTTGTACCCCACTAAGCTGGAAATCTTTTTTTTGTGTGAGTGCTACCTTTCCATAAAAGTGTGTGCTTTCACAGTTTGTATTTATGCAACGTATGGGTTTGTATTTGTTGTCCCTCAAATGTATAAAATAACGTCGTTGTATGCATGTGTGTGTGTGTGCACCTTTCAGCACCAAGGCATTTATACATACAGATGAGCCTCTTCAATCAGAGGCTCTTGTTTGGTTCGGTGTTACCACCATGCATGGCATCGCAAAATCATGTTGAAGCCTTTGTTATTGCACATTGCAGCGGTTGTCCGCTAGTTCCTTTTGCTCCACAGTCGGTGATTGACTTTCCTTTTGCCCGTCGGCAGATCTCAATCGAACCGCAGGGGTTTTGGACAAGACGGAGCGAAGAGAGTGTCATCGGTCAAACGGAAGGGACTTCCACCCGAGGGGGTCAGCCTGAAACTGCGGTGTCAATCCTCACCAGCAGCAGCAGCAGGAGGAGGCCAGGCTTGTGACTCTGGCATGGCCAACAAGGAGAATGAGCTGGCCTCCGAAGACATGTGGGGCGTGCACTATAATGACAAATGTGGCCAACCGCTGACCTCCGGGGAGGGTTCCAAGATGGCAGGCGTGGGTTCCAAATGCAGTGACGCCATGGCCCAGGTGAGGACGCACACCTGCTCTGTGCTCCCACAAATCTGGAATGGGCTTTTATATATAGATATAGATATATACTGTATATAGAGAGAGAGAGAGAGAGAGAAATAATTTCATTGTTTCATCACTGTCTGCAGCTATCCAAGGACCACGAAGCAATGTCCCATGTACTGTTTGGAAGGAATCTCCACTTGAATGTAGCTTTGACACTTTGGCGGCGGAATGCCAGCGAATTTGTGGCTTACCTGATCAGGTATTTTTCATATATTCCCTGCATGTGTTCACACAGGTGTCCTTTTTGGGGTTGCTTTGATTGTGTAGCCATTGAATTTTTATCTGGCAACTGAGACCTGACCATGTCCTCCAGAAGGATATCTCTTCCTTGTTTGTGATGCTTGTGATGTCGCTGTGTTCATGTGTCACTTCTGCAAGAAACTTGGGTCATGCAGTCTCTAATGTTTTGATTCATCTGTGTTTCAGAATCCAAGACCCTGGTGTGCTTCTTGACTGCCTGCCTATGTTGACTAAAAAGTAAGCATTTTTCAGAAACATTTGCTATCCGGAATAAGTTGATTGAGACAAGTATATGGCATTCAAAAAATCATTTAACACTTGAGCCCAAGACGAGGTCTAACAATTGTCAAATTGTGGGAATTCCCATAATTTCTGTGGGACCTTTAGTGTAATATTGTTCCTAAACAGAAAGTATGCAAATGTAATTTTGCTGATTTTTAAGCCAACACGTGTCACATTTTTCACTGCAGCCAATACTTCTGCTTAAATGATATATTCTTGTAAATAAATCAAATCAACACAGGAATTGTTTCTCTCTAAATCAATTTGGTCTGTGGGGAATAAGGCAAGAGGGGAAAAAACATGTTCACATCAAACATCAGTGCAGGTTTAACTCTATAATTCAATGTATATTTTCTTCCATTGCCACTTCTCATGACATTTGAGGGTAATGTTTGTTGTCTGACTGTTTTTGTTTTTTCTCTCTCCCCACAGCCTTCAAGACGAATCACTGTGTATTTCGCTGGGCTGCTGTGTAGACCTCCTTCCGCAGGTCAGAGTGGTGCTTGCCAGTACATATGAGGAGTAAGTACTTATGGGCCGTTCTGTTGTCAGTAAACATGTCTCTCTTGAATGGAGTGTTTTCAATGTTGAACCTGCATGGCTCTTACTGTTGTTGTCGTCCTGCAGCCACTTGATCATTGGTTTACACTGGGTTCAGGCAGTCATCAGGAAATGGTGCCCGGAACTTTCCACGAGCGGCAAAAGCCAGCCCAGCAGTTGTTCAGAGGACAGGTGGGCACACGTCACAATGGAAATGCCTGTTTGACTTTGTGCGACACATTTTCTCCCAATTTTGAAACTATAGTCCTGTATTGTTTACAGTCGGACAATATTTAACATGGAGGTTAAAGGGCATGTAGTGTGACTTAAAAGTCGTTCAGAAAAGCACCTATTGTGGGTTTTAGCATCTAGTCCTCACCATGTTTTTGGATGCATTTGTATTAAGGATCCTCGTAGAATAATTGTATGCAATCCTGACCACAGTCCTAGTCAACGATGACCTTGTACATGGAACAGGAGCATATTCTACTCAAGTCTGTCTGGCCTGTTTTTTTTGTTTTTGTTTTTTGTAAGTGTAATCAACTTGGATGGTGGAAAGAGTCTGATTTGATTTGTGGTCGCAGGAATATGGCAGTCATGAAGCAGCAACTGAAGGAGTTGTGGAAGGAGGGAGCCCGGCTGTGTTCCTTCCCAGGAGCCACAGGGGAGACGGCCAAGGTGAGCACTCGCATACTCTGGTTATTTACTGATGTCTATCTAGGTCATGTGGTTGATCACTTAAATCCCTCCCAAAAAAGTAATGTCTTCAAATGTGGAATGCCAAACTTTCCCTTTTTGGGCTGGATTGTCTTATTCAATTAAAAATACAAAAATAAACATGTTTTGAATGGAAATATGGCACTATTCTATTAATTAGCTGAAATGATTTTAAAGCTCTGGTCTGTGCAGACCCTCAAACTCCTTTGTCTGTATAAATGAATAGTGTCTTTGCACGCCTTCAAGCACTGTTTCAACAAAGTGCGTCATTGTGTTTCAGGTCATCGGGTCTTGCATAGCTCAACTCCGCTGACGGATGTGGGCGGAGCACAAAGAGGGCGGGACCCCTGCTGCTGCCACCGCCGCCATGTGGGCACGGCACATTGGACCAATTAGGACGGGTGTGGGAGCACTAGACTGGTTCAATCTGCCGCTCAAACCGGTCACGTGAGCCATGCAGTTCATGCTGCTCGCTCCCTCAGACACCGCACCAGAGACACTTAGGAGAGCGCAAGGAGCCTCCCTGCCAAAAGCCTCACACAGAACAGTACATGACTACTTCACATTGAAGTGGATTGACTTTTTTTTTTTTCTAAGGGGCATGAAACAGACCTTCATCATGTTAGGTCTAGTTCGCTCTATGAAGTGCCGAACTGCTCCTTATCACGCGGCTTGCAGCGCAACTACACCCCGCATGGCTGGTTGGATGGCTGGCTGGTTGGATGGCTGGCTGGCTGGCTGGATGGATGGATGTGACGACGCCCCCGCTGTCGTCTTTTGCACCTGAACTCTTGAAGCTTAATCAAGAACTTGACACTGCAGCAGTCTTAAGTTATTAGCGTTTTATTTTTTCCTTTCATCAATTTGCTTCTTACTATGACGATTGACTGTACAAAATAAACACTAAAACCAAATGTCTTGGATATTTTCTTCCAAGTTTCTACAATCTGGCGATCCGTAACCTTTTGATTTGTTTTTTAATTGCCAGTTTATTTGTGGTTGGAGGTTTTATGCCAAGTTTCCAGAGAGGCCTCCGATGTTTTATTTTTATTTTTTTAATCGTCGTACATTTCCTTACATTCCTAATGATTGATCAAGGGTATTTTTATAACTTGTTTTTGTATACATTTTGGCTGTGGATTTCTAATAGCTTTGTTAGCCGTAACATTCGTTCAAAATGCATCAGGGTATTTAATTTCACGTATTTTTTTATTTCCTCCAGAAATTACTAACGACTACACTCCCTTCATGCCTGTGATTTTATACAGAAGACGTTTCCAAAGTAAACGCAGAACCTGATGAGAAGCCGGTGAATGCCGAAATACTCGTTGTCAATAAAGTTTGTTTCAGAAAGTGACGTCATTATTTTCAGCAGTGTAGACGGCTGCTTCCCGTGATCCAGTCGTGACTGTATATTACATGTTTTAGCAACGTTACATCGAGTAGGGTAACATATAAATATGTTAAAGATGAGTGAATTAACGCGATTTTTGTTTTTTGCACATGGATATTTGGTTTTGGTGTGGTGTTTTAACGATATGGAGACGGGGCCTGTTACGGGTATCTCAACACAGCCAAGTGGAGATCGTTTTAAAATCGAGGGGAGAGCAATAGTTCCTGGTGTGAGGACACAGGATTGGGTTTCCAAAGCCCGGGTTCTCGTGGAAGGTGAAGAATTTGTGGGCTTTTTGAGGTGAGAAACGGCAAGAAAACCAGCCATGACTTGTAGGTAACCCTAGCTAGGCGGTGTAGCTAGTTCCTACTAGCTACACCAACCGTAGCAACAGCGCTAAGCTACTGTAGCTCTAACCTGTTTTATTACTAGACAGTGGCTTCTTTCAAAACCTACGAACAACGTTACACAATACCCACACGTTCAGATGTGGTATAATAGGCTCATAGCTTGCTGACTGGCCGTATTTGCATTCTCTATAGCATTGTACAGTACTGCGACATGACATCTAAAAGGCTGTTTGTTCTATTAAGAGCTAGAATGATAGATTTATACATTCGGGTTAGAATGAATGTAGTCAGACAAATCAGAAACAATTTCTAATGCTCACCAGGTATCCACTTAAACATAGTTTACATAAATAATGACAAGCCATCACTCAAACTAATATTATCCCCCTTATGTTTCCCCATTTGCTTCAGGACTGATGGGAGTTTTGCCGTGAATGATGTTCCATCAGGATCCTATGTTGTGGAAGTTGTAACACCAGCATATAAATTTGAACCAGTACGAGTCGATATCACATCCAAAGGAAAAATGAGGTATTCAGAGAGGCTTTCAGAATGTAGTGCTACATTCTATATTACGATGCTTGATTGCAGTTGTTGAACCACCATGCACCATTGACAGAGCACGTCAGGTGAACCACATCAAGACTTCAGAGGTGATCCGAATGCCGTACCCTCTTCAGATTCGATCTCCTGGCCCCAATATCTACTTTACAAAGAGAGAGACCTGGGGCTGGACTGACTTCCTCATGAATCCCATGGTAACAACTATTTGTCGCTAATACATTTCAAATCTAGTGATAATTGGCAAATGATCATAGGGTCGTTTGAGCGGTGTACACATGGCATAACATTGAATTGCACCAGTTCGTTTAGATCTGTGCTGTAATATTATTGGCGGTTCCCCTCACAGGTGATGATGATGGTTCTACCCCTGCTGATCATTGTCCTGCTGCCCAAGGTCGTCAACACCAATGACCCGGAGATGAGAAAGGTAAGCTCCTCGTCAACGGTTCAAACCACCTCCATGCAGGGCTCAAGACTACCACCAAAATGGCTGCCTCTTTAGTGCCAGTAAGGGGCCACCATGTAACATTTAAAAGCAGTTGTTGTTTTTCCATTTAATTTCTGAAACAGTTCAATTGGGTTAAAGCGTTTTATTTGAATAAAAAAAGCAGAACTTCAACATCACATGTAAGGGCTGCGTGGAGGAAGTCAGTAGCTGTGGGCTTCACCCTTGGGCCGAGTCTGACGCTGTTGCGGTAGAGCTTCAGTGTAAAGCAGGTCGCACTCCAGGACGAGTCACGGAGCGCAGTGTTGCGTCGTAGAAAGCACACCACACATGGGAACATTCAATCGTGGGTCTTGTTCTGTATTTACTAAAAATGTGTGGTAATGGATGCCAATGCGTGCCAAGGCTTTGAGCAGTGTTGGAACTTTATAATGTGGCTTATGGGTGGGCAATATATCCATTATAGGCTTGCCATCAAATTAAGAAGTTGGTGGCATCAGTAGAAAATGTGTCAAAATAATGTATACATATACTGTTTCCATTTTCAATGTAATTGTATTTTATTCATGTGGTTATGTATGTTATTTTAGTAACTGTATCCATGCTTTACTGCTTTGATGGAATTGTAAATATTGACTATTCCATCTATATATACTATATTTACTATTTACCTGTAAAACGTTGTTTTTTGTGACCAGACGGATATCCCACGTCACCGCAGCAGTTCAATCACTACTTGTTCCACAGCAGTGTCTATGTGTGTGCGTTTCACCGTTCTCCTCCACCCCTCGTAGGAAATGGAACAGTCCATGAACATGCTGAATCCCAACCCGGAACTGCCCGACGTGTCCGAGTTCATGACCAAGCTTTTCTCTGGAGGCTCCAAGGGCTCCGGCAAGCCCAGTGGCAGCAACAGCAAAGGCACCCGGCCTGCGGTGAAACGGAGGTAGTACCCGCCCACCGCTAGGTCTTCCCGCGACGGAAGTAACGGATCACGCCATGGAAGCATGCATTTTTAAACAAAATAAGGTTAAAATTGTGTTGTTTACTTTACTTCTAGTCTGTTGTACAGTCCCGTTCTCGCAGAAGAGGTTCTTCCCCTCTCACCCCAATCAAGTCTAATATAGGATTTCATTTTTTATTTTATTTTTTATTTTTTGCACTGAAATGTAAAATCTTAAAAATTCTCTCAAAAGATATAACTATTTAATATTATAACCAACATATTTCCATATGTTGGTCCAGTAACTGTAGTCGCCATGGTTCAGCAATACTCTTTATTCTCTGCATTTTCTGATGTGCATTCTCAACTGCTGCTGACTCTCAGACACATAATGTCACAACCTATTCCACTACTTGAAAGATGACCTATCAAAGTTCAAAGATTTCCTTCCTTTTTTTTCTCCTTCTCTTGATTGATTTGTACAACTGTGAATGAAGATGAATCGAATTTTAGTTATGATATAAACAGACTTATTTAAAAAGCTTAAATAAATACATTGAGATGCTACGACGACACTGTTTTCTTCATTTCAAATGGCTGCAGGTGGGAGAAATCGTATCGGGGAACGTTCTTTTAATTTGATGCTGCTTAAAACGTGTGCAGTCAAGGGCGCACAAAAAAAAGCGCCGGAGAGGCCTTTTCATAACGATGAAGTTCTGTGTACCGCTATGGAAGGGGTTTGTTTGTAATTGCTTAGAAGGCAAGACCCAGAGGACGAAGCTCTGTCTACGTCTCTAACAAGGGTCACAGGTCTCCGTATTAAAGCTGGCACACGATGCATGTTCTAAGAGCCGCTGATGAATCATCCCCGGTTACTGCAAGGACGACAGTTGTGATTAATGACTCATCTTAATAAGGGGTTCATTTAACCGGAGAGACGTGTTGCCGTAGCGCCCGCCAACCGGAGCCCAGAGACCGTTGAGATGGCGCAGCTCGCTATTAAAAGAGCCGCCTTCCCTTCCTATCACAAGTCCCTGGAGAGGGAAAACTCGTCAGCGGTCTCGCCTAACAACTCAGGCAAGTTTGGCTTTTAGGTTGCGTTCTTGTTTTTCATGCCCGTCGGTGAATATTTCACACAATACCTACTTCTTCTGGGGTTTTTTTTTTTGTTGCAGTAGACATCGAGATGCAGTCGAGCTGAAAAAACAATTTCCTCGTGTTGTTTGTTCATATTGTATTTCATTTTTCCATGCTTGCAGACTCACTATCGCACAATACTGCAGACAGAATATTAGCTTAGGAACTTGATGCACAGAAAGTATCACCACGTAAGCATAATAAAGGCACAGAGTCCACATGAAATGATGGAGGTGGAAGATAAATCGTATACATTATATATCATGGAATGTCATATCAATTCAATTCTATTTTTGCTTGTTACAGATATTGGTGAAATGGTGAGCATGAGCTATGAAACCATTGTATTGTAAAATGATCTACTAACAAGATGCAATGTAAACAATGTGCAGATTAGCCCTTGAAAACAAGATGAACACATTCAAACTGAAAAAGGGTTCAAATAGTGTAATGGTTGGGGCATATAAATATATACATCATACATAAACATTCACAAAACATTAATAAGGCAAGGCAAATGACATATTAGTGTAAGTCCATCAAAAAAAACACATTTCAAACGCCTTCCAAATCTTCAACGGTTAAAGCCTACAATAATCTCCATTATAAACAGTGCAGGTGAGATGTAGAACAATGAGTTTATGCATTTCAATGATCATAATCAATCAGTACATTTACGTGCACACTAATAAACCAATCTCAATGTGGTTAAGGCAGTCAGTCAAATTATTAACTGTGATGTAAACACCGTCGGTTGGTTAATCAATTTAATTACGAGTCATAATCTGATGAGGACACCGAGAAAACTCAATCATCGCTCTGTGCACTTGTCATGTAAACACGGTCAACGTATTCTCTGCATGTACTAGAAATGACAGATTCGCGTCTCATCCACTGGGAAACAGACTATTGGTTACATAAAGAGTATGTTGTGTTTTTCACATTGCTGAACTATGATGGTTAGCAAAGTATCTTCAAGGTTGCAAATCGACACAGCACGATGGGTCAAGACCTGTTGATCCCTCGCATATCAATCTCACTCAGTGTTACGGTTTCATTTTGTGGGCCTGTCATATCCTCACCTGAACTTCTGTTGAATACATAGATTCAAGGAGCCATGTGAGTGTATGGTAATCATTATGTAAGTCGACATTAACATTATGGGGAGTGCGACATTAATCAGTTAATTCAGCCTCAACCTTCAACCAACAAAACTGCGTGTAATCATACTGAAT
This sequence comes from Malacocephalus occidentalis, assembly GCA_900312585.1. Classification (NCBI taxonomy): domain Eukaryota; kingdom Metazoa; phylum Chordata; class Actinopteri; order Gadiformes; family Macrouridae; genus Malacocephalus; species Malacocephalus occidentalis. The sequence continues at coordinate 12,919 of OMOU01083209.1, forward strand.
ACGGAGCTACCATGGTAAAGTCCAGTCTTTTGATACCTGCTACCTGTACAACAGCGCTTTGGGTACAGCCTTATGCTCTGGCAACCTCAGAGCATCAACACACCATTGCCAGCTTGAGTAACTCTTTTTCAATCCACTTTTGGCACTGCTGACACTTTTCATGATGTGACCCATATTAGCTGATTTTATTGGTGCCAGTGGGGTTTTGACCTCCCCAGTGCAGCTTGTCGTCCCCTCGCTTGCTCCTCCACTGGCAGAGCAGCAGCATTCGGAATGTCTTCTGGAAGGTCTTGTTGCACAGCGCATAGCACATGGGGTTGATGGTGCTGTTGACGTAGCACAGCCAGTATCCCAGGTGCCATAGCGACGTGGGGATGCAGTCATGGCAGAAGGTGGAGACGAGCACCATGATGTTGTACGGCGTCCACGTAAGAATGAAGGCCAGCAGGATGGCGCTGAGGGTCTGCGCCGCCTTCTTCTCCTTGATCAGCACCATCCTCTTCCTCTTGGTCATCTGGCTTTTCAGCACAGGGTCCATGGGTTTGGATGCAGCGGAGGCGGAGGGGGAAGAGTTCTTGCTGTCCATGAAACGCTCCTTTGTTTCGTGGTCGGCGTCCAGCGGGGGGGCTTCCACGGGGTCTCCGCTCTGATCCTTTGCGACCGGTTTGAACTTATACGAGATGCACTTGGTGTTCTTCTTCTTTGGTGGGGTGGCGAGGTGCCTCTCATCTTCGTAGTCGATCGCTTTTCCATTCTCGCTGATACTCGGACCCGTGCTTTGATCTCTCAGTGATCCCCGTGGTGTGTCCGTGGAGGCGTGGAGGTCGTGGTGCTCTTCCTCCTCCGAGGAGGTGTAGCTGTTCAGGGAAGTGATCTGGTTTGTCTTGAGCCACCCGTCTTCTGACCTCGTGGTTGTCTTGGTGATGTTACTCTGGTTCGAGGAAGACCAGGAGGCCTGGCTCCTGTCCCGTCTATCGCTGGTGAAACGAAAACAGGACTGAATTATGGTTTTCTGTGGCCTGGACCCCTTGCAGACATCCACGGTGGAGAGCCCCTGAAGTTCTGCCAGATCCTTTGTCCGTCTTTCTGTCTCCTTGTAGATCCGACAGTAAAGGATGGTCATAACAGACACAGGAATGTAGAAAGCAGCGATGGCCGTGCCAAATGTAATCACCGGTTCAGAGAAAAACTGTATCTGGCACTTGTCTGGAGACTCTCTTCTCTTGCCAACAAAGTACTGCCAGAAAAGTATAGGTGGTGCCCACAAGACGAAGGAAACTAGCCATGCCATTCCGATCATGATGGCGGCCCGCTTCGGAGTCCTCTTAGCTCTATACGTGAGCGGTCTGGTGATGGAGAAATACCTGTCAAAGCTGATGACAAGCAAGTTCATGACCGAAGCATTGCTGGCTACGTAATCCAGCGCCAGCCACAGATCACACGCCAGGCTCCCGAGAGACCAGTATCCCATCAGAATGTATGTGGTGTACAGGTTCATGGACAGCACTCCAATGATAAGGTCAGCAAAGGCCAAGCTAAGTAGGTAGTAGTTGTTTACAGTCTTGAGTTGGCTGTTCACCTTGAAGGAGAGCATCACCAACACATTACCAACGATAGTAATCAAGCTGACGATTCCTGACACCGTCGCTATTGTTATGACCTCCCACAAGTTGTGAGTGGCATGCGATGTGTTGCTACTAAAAGTACTGGTGATGTTTGCTGTCATGGTGCTCGATGATAGAGATGATATGTCTTTATGTTATGGCGAGTTGTTCCTCTTGTTCCATTCAGAATTGTGACAGGTTCACCTGAAATAAAAAGAAAACAAACAAAGATGTAGTTATGACTGCCTTGTCTTTCAATTCGTACAAAAGTCAAGTCAGTGTTTTATTGTCACATGTTCTTCATAACACAAGGCCATTGTGAACAGTGAAATTCCTGTGACATGGCAGGCGACAGTATGCAAAAGCATAGCCAAAAAGATAAAATACAAAATAGCGAGATAAAAGATAACCCTAACCCTAACCCTAACAGCAAGAATATTAGCAGCACAATATACATAATACGATAATACACTAACACAACATACATACAAGTGAGTATTTTAAAGTACAAGTGAGAAAGACATGACAGCGGTATTTAATGACTCAATTTAATCATTTAATTCCACGTGTTGTTTTTTTATTAAATATTTTCCTATTTCTGTATTTATGAATGTGGTTAAGTAAGAGATGGAACGATTGTCTTGTTGACGTTGTCACGGGACATAATTCAACGTAACACCATTAGAACTCTGGTGGGTTTCGGGGAAATCAGCCTCCGAAAGGCAGCAATGGAGGGAAGGCATGGCAGGGGGAGAGGAGGTAATTGGAAAAGAGGAGGTGGTGGAGGACATGACAACAACGACAATAATGCAGGTGGCGAAAACCACCGGGGCAGAGGGAGAGGAGGTAACCACTACAGAGGGAACCGAGGGAAAAGGGACCATTACCGAGGACGTGGACGGGATGGAAACGCAGCAGCAGCAGCTTGCTTCCGACCCAGCGTGAGTAGTACTGGCACAACTACTCCCTATAATAAGTGTGCACCAAACACGATATTAATGTTTGCGTTAGATCTGCTCTCAGCGTGTAATTGGCCTACCTACCAAGTAGGTGGAACTGATTAGCTAGCTACATGGCGACTTGAACAAACTGCTTCAAAACTTTTGATTGACCGAATAAAATAAAATCCCGAAATCATGAAAAAACGTTATATTTATATTCATGTTTGATATAAAATGCCTTAATATAGGCCTAAGGAGACGAACGAGTTAGAATGTTGTGTTAATGTTGTTATTCGGTGTTCATATTTTTTTTGGCTCATTGTTTAGTAATTAGGAGACATTGTTGTGTCTCGTCTCATGGCAAAACAAATGTTAACGATCATGGAATATTCCCTGCTCTGCTCCGTCAGAATCGAAATGAAGGGAATGGGCAAACATTGGACTGGGAGGAGGAGGAGGAGGAGGTAGAGCAGTTGTTCTCCCGGAGGAAGCTGCAGTCCAACTGGGACCGCTATTTGGAATCAGAGCGGAAGGAGCCCGCCCCGGATGACACGCCCGCCGTGAGGGGAACAGACTATCATGTCCTGCTGGAGTCTGCAGGTAAGCTCTGAAATGTCATGTGTCCGCCGTTATTATTAAGCACCTAGTGTTAAGTTGTTGTACTGAAAAAAGACACTAAAGTGATGCATAGTGGCACCAGCTCTGGTGAACCAGATGATTCACTCAAAATTGACGATTGCAAGTGAAGTAGGCAAAACCTGACAAAGCCAAATGCTGGGTTATTTACATTTGTCATCAATCGCTTTATAAAACACTGGACCAATCACATATGAATCATATATGATGGTCTGTTCTGGTAGACCAACATGATGCTGTTTCATAAGTCAAGATTTTGCAACATTTTATAAACATTGGATGTTATTTTGTTTGAGCTCTTGGATCTGGAGTAAACACTTTCACTAGACTATAACAAGAACATACAATGATACATACAATTATTCCGATTTCAAGAGTTGTGCATGACACTCAGGTGTTCTATGAGATGGAGATGAGAAGGCGAGACTCTGAAATATAAGTAGTTGATTTTGCACTAACCAAGTGTAATGGTCACACAACAAAACGTTTAATAGCATTGAACCTAATTGGTACGTCAAAAGTGTCCAGCTGTCCAGCCACTGCTTTTAATAGGCCTATCTCTTTATTTGTTGTGCACCATAACTGGTTCAATGCAGCTACTGTCAAGCGACCCAATATGTGCCAGACCTCACAACCGGTTTGGAATGGTTTTTATCTGTCTCTATACTATACAAGCTAAAGTTAGTTTAAATGTGTTCTATCCTGAATGAAATGGCATTTATTTATTGACTTCAATCAAGTGTTTTAAGCATTTTTGCATTCTAAATGTTGATGGGTAGAAACGCTGTTTAGTATAGCAAAATTGTACTACATGGCTGTGCCAATGTCGTGTAGTGGTTAGGGTGTTGGACTCCCACAGATGACGGGTTTCTTCTCCAGTGTCTGCATCGTACCTTCTCCTTGATCAAGATGCCTAGCTCCCTAATGATCTGTTTCTGATTGTTAATCAGTTTGGATAAAAGCTTCTGCTAAATGGTACATTGTATTTATATAACATTTGTATTTGATTATTTCAATTTCAATTTACATCAACTTTGACCTCAGATTCTCCCTCTCTTTCTCTTCTCTCTCATATATACTTTTGCATTTGAAGTCCTTTTGCATTTTAAGTGTTAGTATATCTATATGGATGGATGAATATGTACTTGTGTAATCTATTCCTGGGCTCCCCACTGGCTGACGGTGGTGAAGAGGTTTTGCCAGTCAGGAGTTCAAGTTCTGTACTCCACCGCACTCCACATATCGCGTGCCTTTCAACCCTCTGTCTTCTGCATTAGTGCCACTGTAAATAAAGCCCAACAAGCCAACCTCTGTGTGTGTGGTGCTGCTGGCTGGCTGCTGGCTGGCTGCTGGCTGCCTGGCAGGCTGCTGGCAGGCTGCTGGCCTGATGGAGACGCAGTGCGGCCTCTCTGACACTTTGACAGCAGCGCTGTTGCTGCTGCTCCACTCTGTTACCTAACGCTGGAGGGCCTGGGTATAGGAGCATCGCAGGCGCTCTGTTATCTAACGTTTAGATAACAATTACATAAAGCTGCAGGATCTCACTGGCCATCTTGGCAATGGAGTATCTTTTATTTTTTCTCTTTTTCCTGGCGCTTCCCCTTCCCACCGCTGGCGTATATTTCCGGCAAAGGAGGAAGCCAAACGCCAACATGTAATGCGTGAGTGATGACAGCCTGGTCAGACAAATGGATCAACTGTTTGCTCACGTCACGCAATTAGCTGGAGCAAAGCTCCATTAACATCCTCGACGGGATGATCTCTGTGGGTAGGATGATGTTTTATTTTTAAGCCTAATGTCCTGCATATTCTCTCTCTCTCTCTCTCTCTCTCTCTCTCTCTCTCTCTCTCTCTCTCTCTCTCTCT